>DWNT01000006.1:0-45587 GCA_018250535.1 Caltoris sirius fusca | reverse complement strand
ATATGACGCCATATGAATATCGAAATGGGCATAAATTATTCTACGAGAACTCTGTGTTATAAATGGGGTATTTACAAAATTATTATCAATGCCGTGAAAGAATTTCCATTATGTTCAATTGCTTTTCCATCATTGAATTTATGCACTTTAACCGGTTATGATTTTACTCACGAATTTTATATACTAAAACAAGACGGTCAGTTAGAGTATAAAATGAAAGATAAGTTAGAAGCTATCGCTAATTTTGCTGGATTACATTTAGTTGAATAAAAGCATGTGTAAATACCCCATTTATGGGGGTGCTTGGCGCAGGGGTTGCTGCCCTACAAGGTAATTCAGCATTAGCTGGTGGCTCGGCGCTGCCGGTGGTGAATATGCGGCAAATACCATCAGAGCTAACGGCGGCTACCATTTCAGGTGGTAACATCGCTGATGCTGGCACGGTAAATCGCCATTGTTGGGATTGCTGAGTCAGCAAGGGCTTAGGATTTGTTATGTGTTTTTGTTTTTAAGTTAGAAAAAATATGCAATTTATGTCAGGATTACAAATAGATAGTTTGTGTGCCTTTTTCTGGTCTAAATGTTGCTTTACCAAATTCATCAAGTAGATAAGCCAGATGATCTTTTTTATCGCCAACTAGTCGACCTTTGACTTTGTTCCATGTCATTAATACAATTGTTGCTTGCGGTTCACAAGAAATCAGCATAGGTTGTTGGTACGCTTCATTCCAATAAAACGCACCGCCATACAATTTGTAAGCTGTGAGTAATAAATAGCAGCCATATTCTTGCGCCATCATATTTAATTGTTCTTCTGATAGGCTAAAATTTTTTTCAGCAAGTTCACTGACAATCATATCAATAACAGTGATACTTTTTTCAGAGTAATCAAGTTGATTAATGCTCCATGTTGGGCTGTGTAAAATGGCATTTTGTGCCCATGCTTCGATTTCTTGATAGAGTTCATTTTTTGAGTTAGTCATTTCGTCTCTTGCCTTATCCGTTATTTTTCCAATTGTTTGACATATTGCCACGCCGATTCCATTTCATCAAGCGACGCATCAGAAAGGGATTTATTTTTTGCTGTTATTATTTCTTCAACTTTTTTGAAACGGCGTTCAACTTTTTGATTGGCTTTCTGTAAACAAATTTCAGTATTAATATTTAAATGCCTTGCTAAATTAGCGGTTGCAAAAAAGAGATCGCCAATTTCTTCTTCTATTTTTTGCTGATCGATCTGCGTTCTATTTAATTCTTCTGTCACTTCTTGCAATTCTTCTTTTATTTTATCTAATACTGAGCCGACGTCATTCCAATCAAATCCGACCGAAGCACACCGTTTTTGAATTTTTGCAGTTCGCATTAAAGCTGGAATTGACATTGGGATATCATCTAAAAGAGAGTGTTGCGCTTTTTGGTCACGCTCTTTTTGTTTCAGTTGTTCCCAATTTGGTTTTGTTTTTGTTTGATTGCCAAAAATATGAGGATGACGGCGCATTAATTTATCATGAATAGAATTGCATACATCATTGAAATTAAAAAGGTTTTTATCGCTAGCTAAATCAGCATAAAAAACAATTTGAAAAAGAAGATCGCCGAGCTCTTGTTTTAGCTCATTACTATCTTTTTTATCAATAGCATCAAATACTTCGTAAACTTCTTCTAATGTGTAGGGTTTTAATGATTCAAATGTTTGCACGCGATCCCATTCGCAACCATCAATGGGGTTACGAAGCCGCTTAGTAATGGCTAATAGCCGCTCAAGTCCATTCACACAATTACTCACATGATAAAATGATCATTATAGCAGTCTTTGTTAATAATAACCTATTAATGAAATACCAACATACTCTTCGCCAATATTGGGTTTTGCTAAATCGCCATTAGAAAAATGATTCATATAAACTTCAATACCTAAATAATCCGTTAATTTATGCCCTAAAAATGTTTTCGCACCAAAAGCAAATTTAGAACCGAGATTAGGCGTAATGATTTGTCTAAAGTAAATACCACCACCAATGCCAAAATAGGCATAGCGCGTTTCAAGTAACAATAGATCTTGAGATAAGCCTATCGCGGCTGTGTCATAAAGATTATTTTCACCTTGTGCATAACTTCCTTCAACATTGATTCTTCCTGCTAATCTAAATACTTCATTTGGCTGGCTATATTGAATTGAAAAAAGTTTTTTGATGTATTGATTATTTGTTTTTTTTATTCCATCAGCTGCCGATATGCTTAAGCTATTATTGTGCTGATTAAATAAATCACTATTTCCCCAAGCCGTTATCGACATCAATAATAAAATAAATAACGTGAATATTTTTTTCATTTTCCCCCCCTATTATGGGATAGCGAAATTTATAGTAATGAGTAAAAAAGTAAAAAGGCGATTTGTGTCATGTTTCTCATTTTAATTGTTTAGCCACGATTGAATTAAGGATAAACAGAAGTGTTTACCTTTGCAAGATTAAGGTTACTCCCATTGTTAAAATTTAGTATATAATGCTTGCCAATTTCAATTATCAACACAATGACATGATATGAATAATTTACGCGAACTTACTTTACGTGGTACTTTTCTTGGCGCTTTTATCACGATTATTTTCACCGCATCAAATGTTTATCTGGGTTTAAAAGTGGGGCTGACTTTTTCATCAGCCATTCCTGCTGCTGTGATTTCAATGGCCATTTTGAAGTTATTTTCTGGCGCTACGATTTTAGAAAACAACATGGTACAAACGCAAGCTTCAGCAGCGGGTACGCTGTCTTCGATTATTTTTGTATTGCCGGGACTTTTGATGATTGGTTATTGGCATAGTTTTCCTTTTTGGTTAACACTTGTCATTTGCGCGGCGGGCGGAATGTTAGGCGTTTTATTTTCTATCCCTTTACGTCATGCCATGGTTGTTAAAAGTTCATTACCTTATCCAGAAGGGGTTGCGGCGGCTGAAATCTTAAAAGCGGGATCGGCATCAAGAGGAGATGAGAGCAAAGAAGGACTTAAGGATATTTTATTCGGTGGCATTATTGCCGCTATCGTAAGCTTGTTTACTAATGGATTTAGGGTTCTTTCTGATAGTGAGGCTTACTGGTTCACAAGTGGAAAATCGATTTTTCAATTACCAATGGGATTTTCTCTGGCATTACTCAGTGCGGGCTATTTAGTGGGCATCATGTCAGGCTTAGCAATTTTACTCGGTACTGTTATGGCATGGGGTATTGGTATTCCTCTTTTAAGTATGATAACCGATTACGATCCTACTGCACCGCTTGCTAAAGTTGCAATGGGATTATGGGCCAGTGATATTCGATTCATTGGCGCAGGAACGATTGCTATTGCGGCGGTATGGACTTTACTGATGCTGTTCAAATCAGTGGTTGAAGGGTTAAAAGTTTCCTTTAAATCATTACGTTCAAATGTATCACAAAACGATATACCACGAACAGAGCAAGATTTATCACCTAAAGTTATCTTTATGATCACGGCAGCAATGTTAATCATTCTTCTCGCCACTTTTTATGTTTTCGTTTCTGATAGTGGCTTATCTTCTGGCGTGGCATGGACATTAGTTTTTTGTAGCGTACTATTTGCTTTTGTAATGGGCTTTTTAGTTGCTGCTGCATGCGGTTATATGGCTGGACTGGTTGGTTCATCTGCCAGCCCGATTTCTGGTATCGGCATTGTTTCAGTGATCGTTATTTCTCTTATTTTGTTGGGTTTAGGTCAATTAAATGGCATATTATCAACAGAAGGCGGTTCTAATTTCACCACGGCTTTAGCGCTGTTTACAACCAGTGTTGTTATTGCGATAGCCTGTATTTCCAATGATAATTTGCAAGATCTTAAAACAGGTTATCTTATTCAAGCAACGCCATGGAAACAGCAAACAGCATTATTAATTGGTTGTGTTGTTGGGGCAATTGTTATTGCGCCTATTTTAGATATTTTATACAACGCCTATGGTTTTACTGGTGCAATGCCTCGTCCAGATATGGATCAATCTCAAGTATTAGCGGCTCCGCAAGCAACATTAATGACCACGATCGCAAAAGGGATCTTTTCTCATCAACTTGAGTGGACGATGTTTTTGATCGGAGTTGCGCTTGGAACAATGATTATTATTGTTGATATTGTGTTAGAAAAAAGCCGTTCTAAAGTGCGTTTGCCAGCGCTTGCGGTTGGAATGGGAATTTATTTACCGCCAAGTATTACTACCGCGATTTTTTTAGGTGCTTTATTATCTTGGATCATTAAACGAATCACTAATAAGCAAGCAGAAAAGCAGCAATTAGAATCTAAAGTGCAGTATAAAAAAGTCAACCGTAAAGCGGCTTTAATCGCATCAGGTTTAATTGTTGGAGAAAGCTTAGTTGGTTGTATTACTTGCCGTTATTATTGTAATTAGTATTACCAGTGGTGGTAGTGATGCACCTTTAGCATTAGGATTAGATTTAGGAATATTTCATCAGTATCTTGGTTTTGCTGTCTTTATTATTGTTTGTTTGCTCTTTACTCGCCGCGCATTATCAGCAATAAAATAAACAGCAATGTTATTATTTAAGATTTTTGATTTGAATTCATTTTAGGCTTTGTTGTATAAAACGTAATTTTTGTTAGCATAGCCTGCTTTTTGTAAGGACATAGAATAATTCGGTATGATAGTTTTTGACTCAATTCAAGTGCGCCGTGGAGTCACTATTCTTTTAGATAATGCCTCTGCAACAATTAATCCTTATCAAAAAGTAGGGTTAGTCGGTAAAAATGGTTGTGGCAAATCAACGCTACTTTCATTGATTAAAGGTGAAATACAGACCGATGCAGGTTCGTTTAAACGCCCAAGCCAATGGCGCCTTGCTTGGGTTAATCAAGAAACGCCTGCGCTTGATATGGCGGCAATTGAATATGTTATCGATGGTGATCGCGAATACCGACAGCTACAGCATCAGCTTGAAATTGCCAATCAAGATAACGACGGTGAGAAAATTGCACTACTGCATGAAAAACTTGATACGATCGATGCTTGGACGATTCATTCTAGAGCCGCAACACTTTTAAATGGTTTGGGTTTTTCTAATCCACAATTAACTGAGCCGGTTAAATCCTATTCAGGTGGTTGGCGTATGCGTTTAAATTTGGCTCAGGCACTGATTTGCCGTTCTGATTTATTGCTGCTTGATGAACCAACTAACCATCTTGATTTAGATGCGGTGATCTGGTTAGAAAAGTGGCTAAGCGGCTATCAAGGCACTTTAATATTAATATCACATGATCGTGATTTTTTAGATCCATTGGTCAACAAAATTATTCATATTGAACGGCAAAAATTATTTGAATATACAGGCAACTACTCATCATTTGAAACTCAGCGGATAACAAAGCTTTCACAACAACAATCATTGTATGAAAGCCAGCAAGTTAAAGTCGCCCACCTACAAAGCTATATTGATCGTTTTAGAGCAAAGGCAAGTAAAGCCAAACAAGCCCAAAGTCGAATCAAAATGTTAGAAAAAATGGAGCGAATTGCTCCTGCTCATGTTGATAATCCATTTCATTTTACTTTTCATGCTTCACCGTTTATACCGAGTCCATTGTTAACAATGGATAAAGTCGTTGCCAGTTACGGCGATAAAGTGATATTAGAGAAAATTAAATTTAACTTAGTGCCGGGTTCACGTATTGGTCTTTTAGGGCCGAATGGCGCAGGTAAATCTACATTAATTAAATTGCTTGCTGGCTCATTGTTACCGAAAGAAGGTGAAGTTCATTTAGCCAAGGATATTCAATTAGGCTATTTTGCACAGCATCAATTAGAATATTTAAATGCCGATGAGTCTGCATTATGGCATCTTACAAAACTTGCTGATGCGAATATTTCTGAACAAGCATTAAGAAATTACCTTGGTGGGTTTGATTTTCAAGGAGATAAAGTAAAATCCGCCGTTAAAACCTTTTCAGGAGGAGAAAAAGCACGCTTAGTGTTAGCTTTAATTGTATGGCAAAAACCTAATTTATTACTGTTAGATGAACCAACAAATCATTTAGATTTGGACATGAGGCAAGCATTAACGGAAGCTTTACTTGATTTTGATGGTGCGTTGGTTGTGGTTTCACATGATCGGCATTTATTACGCTCAACGACCGATGAATTTTATCTTGTCTATGATAAAAAAGTCGAGCCTTTTGATGGTGATCTTGAAGACTATCAGAAATGGCTTGCAGAAGAACAAAAATCTGAAATTCAGAAAATAGAAGACCATGTTATTGATAACAAAAGTCATCTGCAAAAAATGTCTACACAAGATAAAAAAGAACAAAAACGAAAAGAAGCGGAATTGCGAGCTCAATTGCAACCGCTAAAAAAACAGTTACAAAAAGAAGAACAGAAATTAGAGAAATTAACAGACCAACTTAAGCAAATAGAAATGCGATTATCAGATTCAAATATTTATGACTCTGATAATAAATCAGAACTGACATCATTACTACTCGACCAAAAAAAGATAAAAAATCAGTTGGAAGAAACAGAACTTAGTTGGTTAACCTTGCAACAACAGATAGAAGATTTTAATGTTTGATGATCAATCAACAATCACCAAATGGTTGAATCAATTTATTTTGTTAAAAATGATAGCAGAGGATAACTCTGCTGTTTATTGGGATAAGGTTTACTTTTCAACCGAGCATTGAAAAATAAAATCAATTAATTTTTTTCAACTTGACTAAAATCAAGTTCAACAGGCGTTGAACGACCAAAGATCGAAACAGATACTTTTAGGCGGCTTTTTTCATAATCCACTTCTTCAACAACGCCATTGAAATCTGAAAATGGACCTTCATTGACACGGACTAACTCACCGGGTTCAAATAATGTTTTAGGACGTGGTTTGTCACCAGCTTGTTGTAAACGATTCATGATTGCATCAACTTCACGTTGAGTAATCGGCGCAGGGCGATCGGAAGTTCCACCGATGAATCCCATCGTTCTTGGCACGCTTTTGACCAAATGCCAAGTCGCATCATTCATGATCATTTCAACTAGCACATATCCAGGGAAAAACTTGCGCTCACTTTTGCGGCGTTGTCCCGCTTTCATCTCAACCACTTCTTCAGTTGGCACAAGGACTTCACCGAAAGCATCTTCCATGTTGTGTAATTTAATATATTCACGTAATGATTGCGCTACACGAGCCTCATATCCAGAATAAGCTTGGATAACATACCATCGTTTTTGTTGTTGTGTTTCACTCATGAACTAACGCCCTATTGATGTTAAATAAAATATCACTGAACTGAATAGTGAATCTATACCCCATAAAGCCAATCCAACAATAACAGTAATAACAGCAATCAGCAAAGTCGTTTGAACCGCTTCTTTACGTGTTGGCCATACGACTTTTCTTACTTCTGTTCTTGATTCTCTAGCAAAAAGAAAAAACGATTTACCACTCTTAGTTGTAAGAGCAATAAGTAAAGCTAAAAGTGAAGCAATAATCAATATTGCAATTCTGACTATTGTACTTGGTTGAAATATATTATTAGGCTCAGCAAAATAAAAATTCCCCCAGACAATCAGTGCAATCAAAGATAAGACAAAAAACCATTTAAATTTGTCTAAAACCGAGCTTGCTTCTTGATTACTATTATCTACTCGCATATAAACCTTACACCTTATTATTTTATTGAATAATATCTATTTTCCAAAAAACTCTTTTTAAAAAATACTTTGCTAAATAGATCTAAACAGATAAGAAAGGGTATCAAACGACACCCTTTCCCTTGTTGAGAGGTCAGATTAACTTATTTAATAACCTTAGCAACAACACCAGCACCAACAGTTCGTCCACCTTCACGAATAGCAAAACGTAAACCGTCGTCCATCGCAATTGGGTGAATTAAGCTAACTGTCATTTTGATATTATCACCAGGCATAACCATTTCAACGCCTTCTGGTAATTCAATTGTACCTGTTACGTCAGTTGTACGGAAGTAAAACTGTGGACGATAACCTTTGAAAAATGGCGTATGACGACCACCTTCATCTTTGCTTAAGATATAAACTTCTGATTCAAAATCCGTATGTGGTTTAATTGAACCTGGTTTAGCAAGTACTTGTCCACGTTCGATCTCTTCTCGTTTTGTACCGCGAAGTAATACACCAACGTTTTCACCAGCACGACCTTCGTCAAGTAATTTACGGAACATTTCAACGCCTGTACAAGTTGTTTTTGTTGTTGCTTTGATACCAACAATTTCAACTTCTTCACCGACTTTAATAATTCCACGCTCAACACGACCTGTTACAACCGTTCCTCGACCTGAAATTGAGAACACGTCTTCAATTGGTAATAAGAAAGGTTTATCAATATCACGCTCTGGTTCTGGGATATAAGCATCTAATGCATTAGCAAGCTCAATGATTTTATCTTCCCACGCTGCATCACCTTCAAGTGCTTTAAGTGCAGAGCCTCGGATAACAGGCGTATCATCACCAGGGAATTCGTATTGAGAAAGAAGTTCACGAACTTCCATTTCAACTAATTCTAATAATTCTTCATCATCAACCATATCACATTTGTTTAAAAATACGATGATATAAGGAACACCCACTTGGCGACCTAAAAGAATGTGTTCACGTGTTTGTGGCATCGGACCATCAGTTGCCGCAACAACTAATATCGCACCATCCATTTGCGCAGCACCTGTGATCATGTTTTTAACATAGTCAGCATGGCCTGGGCAGTCAACATGTGCATAGTGACGCGTTGGAGTGTCATATTCAACGTGTGAAGTGTTGATGGTAATACCACGAGCTTTTTCTTCTGGTGCATTATCGATTTGATCGAATGCGCGCGCTTGTCCGCCATATTTTTTAGCAAGAACCGCAGTAATTGCAGCCGTTAAGGTTGTTTTACCATGGTCAACGTGGCCGATTGTACCTACGTTAACGTGGGGTTTAGTACGTTCAAATTTTTCTTTAGACATTTTTTGTTCCTTTATAAAAATTCTTCTACCATCTAATGATGATAGAAGTATTCAATTAAATTATTTTTTACGTGCTTCAATAATTGAGGTTACAATATTTGCAGGTGCTTCATTATACTTCAAAAATTCCATAGAATAAGAAGCTCGGCCTTGCGTTTGTGAACGAAGATCCGTTGCGTAACCAAACATTTCTGAAAGTGGGACTTGTGCTTTAACCGTTTTACCGGTTGCCGTATCTTCCATCCCTTCGATCATACCACGACGACGGTTTAAATCACCGATAACATCACCCATATAATCTTCAGGTGTTTCAACTTCGACTTTCATAATCGGCTCTAAAAGCGCTGGTTTTGCTTTCATAAATCCATCTTTAAATGCCATAGATGCAGCAAGTTTAAACGCAATTTCAGATGAGTCAACATCATGGTAAGAACCAAAATGTAAACGAATACCGATATCCACAACAGGATATCCAGCTAAAGGACCTGATTTCAATTGCTCTTGAATCCCTTTATCTACAGCTGGGATAAATTCACCTGGAATCACGCCGCCTTTGATTTCGTTAACAAACTCGTAACCGACGCCGCCAGCTTCTAATGGGTACATATCGATAACAACATGACCATATTGACCGCGACCACCAGATTGTTTTGCGTGCTTACCTTCGATATCTTTAACCGTATTACGAATTGTTTCACGGTACGCAACTTGTGGTTTACCAACATTGGCTTCAACACTAAACTCACGTTTCATTCGATCTACAATGATCTCAAGATGTAACTCACCCATACCGGCAATAATGGTTTGGTTAGATTCTTCATCTGTCCATACTCGGAACGATGGATCTTCTTTTGCCAAACGACCTAAAGCAACGCCCATTTTTTCTTGGTCAGCTTTAGTTTTAGGCTCTACTGCGACCGAGATTACTGGTTCAGGGAATTCCATTCTTTCAAGAATGATCGGTGCGCTTTCAGCACAAAGTGTATCACCCGTTGTCACATCTTTAAGACCGATAGCGGCGGCAATATCACCTGCACGAACTTCTTTAATTTCTTCACGCTTGTTCGCATGCATTTGAACAATACGACCAAAACGTTCTTTTCTGTCTTTGACTGAGTTAAGTACTGAGTCACCAGAATTAACAACGCCTGAGTAAACGCGGAAGAAAGTTAAGTTACCAACAAAAGGGTCGGTTGCAATTTTAAATGCCAGTGCTGCAAAAGGTTCATCATCACTTGAACGACGCTCAGCGGGTTCACCATTTTGTAGTTCACCTTTAATAGCAGGTACATCGGTTGGTGCTGGTAAATACTCAATAACAGCATCAAGCATAAATTGAACACCTTTATTTTTAAAAGCACTACCACAAGTTACTAAGATGATTTCATTAGCAAGAACACGTTCACGTAACGCGTTTTTCACTTCATCTTCAGTTAACTCTTCACCACCAAGGTATTTTTCCATTAATTCTTCATTGGCTTCAGCGGCAGCTTCTATTAGGTTTGAGCGATGTTCTTCAACTTGATCAACCATGTCAGCTGGGACATCTTCATAAGTGAATGTGACACCTTGGTCTGCATCACTCCAGTTAATCGCTTTACGTTTAAGTAAATCAATTACACCAGTAAAGTTTTCTTCTGCGCCAATTGGTAAAACTAATGGAATCGGCGTTGCTGCAAGTCGTGTTTTTATTTGTTCAACAACACGCAAGAAGTTAGCGCCCATTCGATCCATTTTATTAACAAATGCGATACGTGGAACTTTATATTTATTTGCTTGGCGCCATACGGTTTCTGATTGTGGTTGAACACCACCAACCGCACAATAAACCATCACTGCACCATCAAGCACACGCATTGAACGCTCTACTTCAATGGTAAAGTCAACGTGTCCTGGGGTGTCAATGATGTTAACACGATGTGGTTCAAACTGCTTACCCATACCTGACCAAAACGCTGTCGTTGCGGCAGAAGTAATAGTAATACCACGTTCTTGTTCTTGTTCCATCCAGTCCATGGTAGCTGCGCCATCATGAACTTCACCAATTTTATGACTGACGCCGGTGTAAAACAAAATACGTTCAGTTGTTGTTGTTTTACCTGCATCAATATGCGCACTGATACCAATATTGCGGTACCGAGCAATGGGGGTTGTACGAGCCATATTTATCCTCTATTTAGATACATTTGCTTAATGAAATATCATTGAGTCGGCCGAACGTTTACACTATCGGCCAAATTCAAATTAATTGAATTACCAACGATAATGAGCAAACGCTCTATTCGCTTCTGCCATGCGATGAACATCTTCACGTTTTTTAACGGCTGTGCCTTTATTTTCAAAAGCATCCATTAGTTCATTGGCTAGGCGTAAAGCCATTGACTTATCGCCGCGTTTACGTGCAGCATCTACAATCCAACGCATTGCAAGTGCATTACGACGAACAGGACGCACTTCAACTGGAACTTGGTATGTAGAACCACCAACACGACGAGACTTAACTTCTACAGTTGGTCTTACGTTATCTAATGCAACTTCAAAAGCTGCTAAGTGTTCTTTTCCACTACGCTCAGCTAATTTATCAAGAGCTGAATATACGATTGATTCTGCGATAGATTTTTTACCATCTACCATTAAGATATTTACAAATTTTGCCAGTAATTCTGAACCGAATTTCGGATCAGGTAGAATTTTTCTTTGACCGACAACATGACGACGTGGCATTGGAATACTCCGTTTTTATAAAATTTCAGGTTTACCCAAAACTCAAAAGAGTTAAATGGAATAGTATAGTTTGGCCTTACTTAACGGAGTCCCATTAAGCTTTAGGTCTTTTTACGCCGTATTTAGATCGGCTTTGTTTGCGCTCTTTAACACCCGCGCAGTCTAATGCGCCGCGAACGGTGTGATAACGAACACCAGGTAAGTCTTTAACACGACCACCACGAATTAAAATTACACTATGTTCTTGCAGATTGTGCCCTTCACCACCGATATAAGAAGTCACTTCAAAACCGTTAGTTAAGCGAACACGACATACTTTTCGTAGTGCTGAGTTAGGTTTTTTTGGTGTTGTCGTGTAAACACGAGTACATACACCTCGTTTTTGCGGGCAAGCTTCAAGTGCAGGTACGTTACTTTTAACGTCTTTTAACGCTCTTGGTTTGCGAACCAGCTGATTAATTGTTGCCATTAATAAGCTCCTGATTAATAAATTTATTTTAAAATTGCTTTTAGATATGTAATTAATAACTGTTACCCCAAACCAATAATATAAGTTTTGGGTCGCAAGATTTTAGACCTCATATGAGATAATGTCAAGATTAGCGGCTTTGAGTTTACTGTTTTTAATAAAAAACGATAACACTGATATTTTTGTATAACTATCAGTAATATTTTAGTAAAATGATTTAGCTTATGCTGGTTATTATTTATAATTCCTAGCGATTCGACAACACGATAATAGAACTAATAATTATGATAAACATACTTTTGATCGAAGATGATATTGAACTCTCTCAAATGTTAAGTGAATACTTAACCAATGAAGGGTTTAATGTCAAAAGTGTTTACCTTGGCCAAGACGGTATTAATGAAGCATTATCGAGTCGACATAGAGTTGCAATATTAGATGTGATGTTACCTGATATTAATGGGATTGATGTCCTTAAAAGCATTCGTCAACAAAACAATATGCCCGTGATTATGTTGACCGCGAAAGGTGACAATATTGATCGAATCTTAGGATTAGAACTCGGAGCGGATGATTATATTCCTAAACCTTGTTACCCTCGTGAATTATTAGCTCGGCTAAGGGCGGTATTGAGGCGCTCTGAAGAATTGCCCTTAACGATTGAAGAGCATAAAAAGTATGATTGGAATGGATTGCTATTGGATATTCCCCAACGCCTTTGTACTTGGCATGGTCAAATTGTCGATTTAACGCCAACCGAATTTAATTTACTTATTTTACTGATTAAATATCATGATAGAGTGGTAACGAAAGAAGAGTTATCGGAAGAGGGATTAGGTAGATCTCGTGAGTTATATGATCGCAGCGTAGATGTTCATATTAGTAACATCAGACAAAAATTGAATTATGTTACTAAAGCCTTACCTAAAGACGCTCTGATTGTCACTATTGAAACAATTCGTGCCGTGGGTTATCGGATAAGATAACGCTTTTAGATTCACGGTTAATGGATATTTATCGTTTGTCACATTGTCGAGAAAAATTACTTACCCGCGAGCGCATAACAGTTCTCTTACTATAAGTTGTACTATCTAATGTGAGAATATACAATGAAAATGCGTTTATTTTGGAAAATATTATTAATTTTCTGGACCATATTTTATTTTGCTTTTCAATTAACTTGGGTTGCTTTTACTTTTTATATCGATCAAAAACAACGCCCGCTTCTTGACATTATTCCAACAAAAGTTGACATCATTGCACAATTATTGCATTTTTCTGGTGAAGAGGATGCACTAAGATTTATTGCTAGCTTACCTGAAAAAGAACGTGACCTTTTATCCATAGAGATGTTGGCCTCTGAAGATGAAATGCATCACGATGTTAGCAATCACATGGATAACCCGCATTTTTTTTATCGCCGTATTACTACCGCCCCTAATGGCAACGCATATGAGATTGGTTTTATCGATAATAAATCGTTGCAAGAAGAAAAGACCATTTTCCACATTCCGTTCCCTATCTTTTTTACCGGTATTTGCGTCGGTTTGTTTTTTAGCCTATTTTTAGCTTGGAATTTAACTTATCCAATGAACCTGTTAAGGCAAGGATTTTACCGCGTATCACAAGGGGATCTTTCGGTAAGATTATATCAAAAATTAGCCAAAAGACGTGATGAAATCAGTGATCTCGCGAAAGATTTTGATATTATGGTCGAAAAATTGTACATTTTAATTTCATCACGCCAAATGTTATTACATGATGTTTCTCATGAATTACGTACGCCTCTGGCGCGACTCCAACTGGCAATAGGACTTGCACAGCAAAATCAACAAAATCGTGAAAATGCCTTAGCCAGAATAGCCGTTGAATCTCAACGACTCGACCAATTGATTGGTGAAATTTTAAACTACTCTAGAGCTGAAATTAATACTCATCAAACCGATGACTATTTTGATTTAAATGAACTACTGACTTTAGTGGTCAGTGATGCTAATTATGAATCTAATCCACGATCAATTGTTGTTAACTATACAATCAGTTCGGTAACGCATCCCATCGTTAAAGGAAATGCTGAGCAAATTCGGCGGGCGATTGAAAATATCATCCGCAATGCGATTCGTTTTTCTCAATCGGGGCAAAAAATCCAAGTTTCATTAAAAGAAATCGATAAATACTTACATATTGAAGTCAAGGATAATGGTCCTGGCATAGATAAAGAAAAACTTAACAGTATTTTTGAGCCTTTTGTTCGTATTCAATCGCCTCAATTAGGTAAAGGTTATGGGCTTGGTTTAGCTATTGCCAAAAAAGCACTGATTATGCACAATGGCAGTATTGTTGCCAATAATCATGATTTAGGCGGACTGATTGTGACAATTGAAATACCTTATTGGCATAATGATAATTGAAAATAGATTTTACTTCTCATTTAATCCATTAAAATAACAACAACTAATAGCAATTAGGATTAACTTTAAGTACATACTCTCTTACCAATTTTTCTAGCTCAATTTTATCAGAGCCCGTGAATTTTAATAGCTCGATAATTTGTAATGGGTTTTCATTTAATATTTTTTGGTACTCTTTAATATACTGGCTTGCAATCGGCTGGTAGGACCAATGCCACTCTTCAGGTAAATATCCCCCTTTTCTTCCTTTATTAAATGACTGACAAAAACCGTATTTAGGCATGTTTTCAATTAACCATTGATACAGTATTTTTCCTTTTCTATCATTAATAAAAAACGCTGAATTAAGCGCGGTGATATCGACATCGGTTCCCCAATGGTGTCTAGAAGTGCCGGGCATCGATGAGAATTTAAGAATCGTATTTGCAATTTTTTGAGGATCAGAAAACTGATGTGATAGCGCATGCCATTTTTTTTGCCAAATATTATTTTGATAACTGTAATTACGCGTGGCACTAACAATAACAAAAGGAATATCTGAATGCGTTTTCTGAAAATCAAGATAAGCTTTCACTAACTGATCTGTGACTGCTTTTTGCAAATACATCCCTTTTTTATTAACTGGTAGGATCGTTGAATCTAGTACAATAAAATTATCGTCCTGTGTTTCATCAAATTGTCCAATAAGTTGATTTAATGGTATTGATTCTTTCATTGTTGGGGTCCGAAAAAACGAGAAAATTAATATTGCGCTGACTGCAATGATGATGGTGATTGTGGTGAAAAGAATGATTGCAGTGCGTTTTTTTATTCGTTTGAACATAAAATATTTTTATTAGGCATATTAACAGAAACACAGTATAATCGCTCCTCAAAAAATTAAATAGCCATAATGTGTAATAACGAGGCCTTATGTTAGTTTCATCTGAAAAAGACACGTCAGTCGTTCCTGCTATTCCAAATTTAAATAGCCCTAATGAAAAAGTTAATTTATTGGATTTTACCCGTAGCGAATTAAGAGATTTTTTAAGCACTTTGGGTGAAAAACCATTTCGTGCCGATCAAATTATGAAATGGATTTATCATTTTGGTCTTGACGATTTCGATCAAATGACGGATATCAATAAAAAATTAAGAGAACGACTTAAACAAGTTGCTGTAATAGAAGCACCTAAAATCGCAATGGAACAACGATCATCAGATGGCACAATAAAGTGGGCATTTGATGTAGGTAATAACCAACTGATTGAGTCTGTTTATATCCCTGAGCGAGATAGAGCGACACTCTGTGTTTCGTCACAAGTCGGTTGCGCACTGGAATGTAAATTTTGTTCGACCGCTCAGCAAGGTTTTAATCGTAATCTAAAAGTTTCTGAAATTATAGGTCAAATCTGGCGCGCCTCAAATGTGATTGGTGTGACAGGAAAATTGGACGATCGCCCCATTACAAATGTTGTAATGATGGGTATGGGCGAACCTCTACTCAATTTATCTAACGTGGTCCCTGCAATGAAGTTAATGCTTGATGACTTTGGTTATGGCTTATCCAAAAGGCGTGTAACCCTTTCAACATCAGGTGTTGTGCCTGCGCTGAATAAACTTAACGGCATGATTGACGTTGCGTTGGCGATTTCTCTCCATGCTCCTAATGATGAAATTCGCAGTCAAATTATGCCAATTAATCAAAAGTATAACATGGCAATGTTACGGGATGCCATTTTAGACTATCTCTCTTTTTCAAATGCCAATCATGGTAAAGTCACTATTGAATATGTGTTACTTAACCAAGTCAATGATGCCATTGAACATGCTCACGAGCTAGCCCATTTTTTAAAAGATATACCAAGCAAAATTAACCTTATTCCATGGAATCCTTTCCCGAGCGCGCCTTATTCCCGTAGCTCAAATAGTCGAATTGATCGTTTTATGAAAACCTTAATGGAATATGGTTTTACAGTAATTGTCCGTAAAACAAGAGGCGATGATATTGATGCCGCTTGTGGGCAACTCGCTGGTGAAGTGCTCGACAGAACGAAACGCACACGTTATAAAAAACAGATTCCAGTATTGCAAACAGTCTAAAAGCGAGCATGTGTTGATGAAAAAGCGATCATTATTACTAATTAGCCTATTAATTGCTACTTTATCAAGTTGCAAAAGTAGCGATTATGATGTTGTTGATTCTGAAGCTGCCGCTTTAGCAAGAATGAAGTTAGGTTTAGCTTATCTTGCCCAAGCTGACCAATCTGAAGATAACATCAAATTAGCCTACTATAATTTAAAGAAAGCAGAACACTATTCACCGAATAACCCTAAAATTATGTTAGCCATTGCGATGTTTGATCAACGAGTTTCAGAATATCAAGAAGCAGAAAAAATGTATCAGCGTATTATTGAAAAAGATCCAAAAAACGGATTATATCGAATGCATTATGCAACTTTTTTATGTGCAAAAGGTGATTATCAACAAGCGTCGTTACAATTTCAATATGCGATTAATTTTGATCCCCACCGATGGAAAGCGGATAGCCTTGAGCAATATGGCTATTGTGCTATTCAACATAGTGATCTGCAAACAGCAAGTATGCTCTTTAAACAACTATTTGAATATGACCGTAATCGACGAAAAAATGTAGTCAACACCGCAAAAATTTATCAAACAAAAGGCGATGAGAAAATAGCCAATTATCTATTTTCCATCATTAATCAATAATTATAACGATAGTTAAAAAATAAAGTCTATATCATGAGCTTTATCGCTATTTTATTTTTATCATTTGCAATGTCAACCGATGCTTTTGCTGTATCTATTTGTCGTGGCGTTTCATTAAAATCAGTACAATTTTTTACTGCACTAAAAGTGGGAATATTATTTGGTATTATTGAAGCCATAACGCCATTTCTAGGTTGGTTACTTGGTTATATTGCACTTCAATATATTGAAGTGTGGGATCATTGGGTTATTTTTGTTGTTATGCTGTTCCTTGGTGCTAAAATGATCCATAACAGTTTTCAAAAAGAAGCACTAAGCGAACAAGGTGATAGTCTAGTCTTTACTAAGCGCTCTTTTGTTACGTTAGTGTTTACTGCAATTTCGACAAGTATTGATGCTTTTGCAGTTGGCGTTGGGCTAGCGCTTGCTAACGTTAATATTTTGCTCGCTTCTTTTATGATTGGGCTAGCTACATCTATTATGGTCACAATCGGCCTGTTATTAGGAAAAAAAATGGGTTGTTTGATTGGTAAGCGCGCTGAATTTTTAGGCGGCGTGGTGCTTATTGGCATTGGTGTGATTACCGTTTATGAAAGCGTGTTTAATTAACCTATAATTAAAGTCTTTCTCAAGCTCTTTCTCAATGTTTACCAAATATAACTAAAATAATCAGAACTAAGATAATCATAACTATTGTTACTATCAAAAACGAAAAAATGGATTTGAGTGATTAAACAAAATGCGGTTTTTATCTAATTATCAACCAAATTTTAATTTTTTATAACAATAATCAATATTATTGTCATCATTTTACTTTAGCTATCAGATAAATAGAATAATAAAAAAACCACTCAATTGAGTGGTTTTTTATTTAATAGTGGTGTCAGCAATTACATCATGCCGCCCATACCACCCATGCCGCCCATACCACCAGCTGCACCAAGATCCGCTTTATCTTCTTTTGGTAGATCCGTTATCATACATTCTGTTGTGATCATAAGCCCTGCAATTGAAGCTGCGTATTGTAATGCACTGCGTGTTACTTTAGTTGGATCTAAAATACCCATTGCAATCATATCACCATACTCTTCAGATGCAGCATTATAACCATAGTTACCTTCGCCAGCTTTAACTGCATTAACAACAACAGACGCTTCTTCACCGCAGTTAGTAACGATTTGACGTAATGGAGACTCCATCGCACGAAGTGCAACTTTAATTCCCATGGTTTGTTCTTCATTGCTACCAGTTAAACCTGAAATTGCTTTCGCTACACGAACTAAAGCAACACCACCACCAGCAACAACACCTTCTTCAACAGCTGCTCGAGTTGCATGTAATGCATCTTCAACACGTGCTTTTTTCTCTTTCATTTCAACTTCAGTTGCCGCACCTACTTTAATGACCGCAACACCACCAGCAAGTTTTGCAACACGTTCTTGAAGTTTTTCTTTATCATAATCTGACGTTGATTCTTCAATTTGTTTACGAATTTGTTCAACGCGAGCATTGATTAGCGACTCTTCACCAGAACCATCAATAATCGTTGTATCATCTTTATTGATAACAACGCGTTTTGCTTGACCTAAATCTTCAAGTGTTGCTTTTTCAAGCTCTAAACCAATTTCTTCAGAAATTACCGTACCCGCTGTTAATGTTGCAATATCTTGTAACATTGCTTTACGACGATCACCAAAACCAGGGGCTTTAACAGCAGCAACTTTAACAATGCCTCGCATCGTATTCACAACTAAGGTTGCTAATGCTTCACCTTCAACATCTTCAGCAATAATTAGTAATGATTTTCCTGCTTTTGCAACGGCTTCAAGAACAGGAAGTAATTCACGAATGTTTGAAATCTTTTTATCGACAAGCAAAATATACGGGCTTTCTAATTCAACCGTTGCGGTTTCAGGTTTATTGATGAAATAAGGCGATAAATAGCCACGATCAAATTGCATTCCTTCAACAACATCTAATTCATCTTGTAAACCCGTGCCATCTTCAACAGTGATGACGCCTTCTTTACCGACTTTTTCCATTGCTTGAGCAATTAATGAACCCACTGTTTCATCAGCATTTGCAGAAATGGTTCCTACTTGCGCAATCGCTTTAGAGTCAGCACATGGCGCAGATAATTTTTTAAGCTCTTCAACTGCTGCAACCACTGCTTTATCGATACCGCGTTTTAAATCCATTGGATTCATTCCCGCAGCAACCGCTTTTAAGCCTTCATTAACAATAGATTGCGCTAAAACAGTCGCGGTTGTTGTACCGTCACCTGCGGCATCATTCGCTTTAGATGCCACTTCTTTAACCATTTGAGCACCCATGTTTTCGAATTTATCTTCTAATTCGACTTCACGAGCAACAGACACCCCATCTTTAGTGATAACTGGAGCACCAAACGATTTATCTAAAATAACATTTCGCCCTTTAGGACCTAACGTTACTTTAACTGCATCGGCTAACACATTGACGCCTCGAAGCATTTTTGCTCGTGCATCGTTACCAAATTTAACATCTTTAGCTGCCATTATTTTTCTCCTAATAAATTCTGTAATTGATTCACTGATTAATTATGCTTGAACGATCGCTAAAATATCACTTTCTGAAAGGATCAGGACTTCTTCATTATCAATTTTTTCGGTTTTTACACCGTAACCTTCATTAAAAATCACGATATCACCAACTTTAACATCAAGTGGTTGAATTTGACCATTTTCTAAAATACGACCATTACCTACAGCTAACACTTCACCTCGAGTTGACTTTCCAGCAGCCGAACCTGTTAATACAATGCCACCTGCTGATTTAGATTCTACTTCTTTACGTTTGATGATCACACGATCATGCAATGGACGAATATTCATTAGTTATCTCCTAGCACTAATTTTTAATTAAGTTAAATACAAAATAGTTATTGATAATCAACCATAAAACCATCAATTTATCTTTTCATTTTATGATCGCTTTCCAAGTAACTAAATGGGGGTTAATTCATATTCTTCAAGCAATCAAAACTAAAAAAAATTCGTTTGATTATTAATTAATCATTTTTCTTTTTGAATTCACCTTCAATAATATCGTGGTTTGATGAGCCATTTTGTTGATAAGAACCATAACGGGTAAAACGCGTATAAATATTGGCTTTAGGAACAATAAATCGAGACAGAATATACTGCGTTGGCGGCAACAGTAAAATCACGCCTAAAATATCAGTTAAAAAGCCAGGAATTAATAAGAAAAAACCAGCAAGAAACAGTGAAGTTCCTTTTATAATCTCTTGATTAGGGTTTTGGTTATTTGCCATTTTTTCTTGCATCAGAATAAAATTTTTTAAACCTTGATATTTCACTAGTGATAATCCAATAATTGACGTTACGATAATGAAAAGTAACGCAAGGAAAACCCCTATATTATTTGCAATCAAAACAAAAAAACTAACTTCAAGATAAATATAAATAAAAAATACAATGATAGGAGCAAAACGCATAAAAAATTCCTTTAGTAAAATAAAAAATATTGGAGTATTGATTTTATATTATGGGGGCAATTAGCTATTTTTCAATCAAACAAATATCATTTTTTAAAATATTACACAAAAGGGATTGACGGATACGTCGGGATAGTGTTTAATGTGCATCCATTGTTGCCCAGATAGCTCAGTCGGTAGAGCAGGGGACTGAAAATCCCCGTGTCCGTGGTTCGATTCCGCGTCTGGGCACCAATTACAATAAACTAACATTAAAACCTATCTCCATGCTCCATCGTTATTGTTTTTAAAAAATTCTTTAGCAATTCTCTGAATAAATTTTACTCGCTAGCGGCATCAATACAAAAATCTTCCATTTGATACAAAGTGCTAAATTAGATACAAAAATTCGTATTGCCTTCAGTAAGTAAGATAATTAAAAGCCTTCAATATTAATTAATACCCACAAAACGACGTGATAGAATGATACTGCTGCGCAGTAAAAAAGAAAAAATAACCTAAAAAATCGCCGTTTTTAAAATCGCTGCATTTATTTTATTAAAACCTAATGGAATGGTTTATACTGTGCTTATTTCACATGCTAAAAATGATGTGTTAACCCCAATAATCAGATTAAAAATAGAATCTGACCGCATTATTATTCAAGGTGCATAACAAGGGCTATCTTTTCGTCATATCAGATTGCGCTTTACAAATTACTTTATTACAGGCTTTTATTATTTATGGAAAATCAGTTTTATCAAAACATTCGCGCGCTTTGTGCTGAAGTCTCTTTTTCAGTCATTGATAACGGTGTTTCATTAAATGTTGCGCTTTCTTCAAAGCAACAAGCATTATCAAATAGAGATCGGGCTTTAGTGCAAGAAATTTGTTTTGGTATTATGCGAGTGCTTCCTGAACTTAATTTTTATGTTCATTCATTAATGGATAAAGTCTTAACGGGTAAAAATCGTATTTTACACCATCTATTGCTAGTTGGTATTTACCAAATTATTTATACTCGGATTCCTGAGCATGCCGCCGTTGGAGAAACGGTGAGCGCAGTTAATTATTTTAAAAAAACACAGTTTAAAGGATTAATCAATGGCGTACTGCGTGAGTTTTTACGTCAAAAAGAATCACTTAAACAAAAATTCACTCAGCATGATGAACAACAAAGTTTACACCCGCGTTGGCTTTTAAACCGAATTAAGCAAGCTTATCCCAATGAATGGCAAGCTATCATCAAAGCAAATAACCAAAAGCCACCCATGTGGCTGCGAATTAATCAAAACTGTTATACCACAACGCAATATCAACAAAAACTTGCTGAGCAAGAAATTGAATCTGAGAGTGTTTCAGCTTCGCCAACGGCATTAAAACTAACCGTTCCTGTCAATGTTAATAAACTTCCTTCTTTTGATGACGGTGCAGTGACCATTCAAGATCTTTCCGCTCAATATGCTGCAACATTATTGGCACCTAAAAATGGGGAGCAAATTCTTGATCTTTGTGCCGCTCCTGGTGGAAAAACCACTCACATATTAGAAATTGCACCTAAAGCTAATCTGCTCGCTGTAGACATCGATTCAAGCCGTGTTAAGCGAATCGACGAGAACTTAAAACGCTTAAAACTCAATGCGACAGTTAAAATTGGAGATGGCATGACACCCGAAAAATGGTGTAATGGACTTCTCTTCGATCGTATTTTATTTGATGCGCCTTGTTCTGCAACTGGTGTGATTCGCAGGCATCCTGATATTAAATGGCTACGTAGAGAAAGTGATATTGCTGAACTTGTTTCATTACAACAATCAATATTAACGGCTATCTGGCCTTATTTAAAACAGGGGGGGCGATTGGTTTATTCAACTTGTTCCATTCTACCTGATGAGAATCAAGCGCAGATTTCACACTTTTTGGAATATCAAAGTGATGCAAGTTTAGATGGGGAAATGATACAAATATTACCTACTGAAAATGGCGGAGATGGATTTTTTTATGCCATTTTGAAAAAATGTAAAAATCATTGGTAACCAACCATATCAAAAAGCATCAAATAAGCCATTAAATTGATGATGCGATGCGTTTTTTATTACTTTTTCAGCCATATGCGAGTTACCTGCTCACGATCAACTGTTGGTTATACTCGGCTGAATATTTTGGCAATGCCTTGCCGAAAACAGTATCGGCAAGGCAAGATTGCGTTTTAATACAAACCAATTCGCCTTGCTTAAGGCGTTTATTTTTAAGCCTTTAAATGATCAACGTTAAGTATAATTTAACTCCTTACCCTAATTTTATATCATTAACTTATTAAAAATAAATGCGGTTAACAAGCTTAACGTCGAGGGAGCCCTATTCCTGCGCCTCCCATCATGCCTTGCATTTGGCGCATCATTTTCATCATTCCCCCGCCTTTCATTTTTTTCATCATTTTCTGCATCTCTTCAAATTGCTTAAGCAATTTGTTCACATCTTGAACCTGTGTACCTGAGCCATTAGCGATTCTGCGTTTACGTGATCCTTTAATAATTTCAGGTCTAGCTCGCTCTTTTAATGTCATAGAACCAATAATCGCTTCCATTTTGATAGTTTGTTTATCATCCATTTGAGCTTTAATGTGTGCAGGCAGTTGCCCCGCACCAGGCAATTTTGCAAGCATCGCACCCATACCGCCCATGCTCCGCATCTGTTTCAGTTGATCTTGAAAATCATTAAAATCAAATTTATCGCCTTTTTTTATTTTTTTGGCAATCTTTTCTGCTTTTTCATGATCAACATTGCTTTGCAACTCTTCAATTAAGGACAGTACATCTCCCATGCCTAAAATACGAGAGACAATCCTATCAGGGAAGAACGGCTCTAACGCATCAGTTTTTTCTCCCATTCCTAGAAATTTAATTGGTTTACCTGTAATTTGACGAATCGATAAAGCTGCGCCTCCTCGAGCATCACCATCAACTTTGGTTAAAATGACGCCCGTTAATGGTAAAGTATCATTAAACGCTTTAGCCGTGTTTGCTGCATCTTGCCCTGTCATCGCATCAACAACAAATAAGGTTTCGATAGGATTAATCGCTTGATGAAGGGCTTTAATTTCGTCCATCATGTCACTGTCAACATGTAAACGTCCTGCTGTATCGACAATTAATACATCAAAAAACTTTAATTTAGCGTGAGATAACGCTTTATTAACAATATTGATCGGTTTTTCGTTACTTTCTGATGGAAAAAATCCAATATCAATTGATTTCGCTAAGGTTTCTAACTGTTTAATTGCCGCTGGGCGATAAATATCAGCAGAAACCACTAATATTTTCTTTTTTTGTTTTTCCTTCAAAAATCTGGCTAGTTTAGCAACACTTGTCGTTTTACCTGCCCCTTGCAAACCTGCTATCAATATGACGGCAGGCGGTTGAGCCGCTAAATTGAGTGAATCATTCACGTCACCCATTGCGTGAGTCAGTTCTTGCTGAACAATTTTGATAAATTCTTGCCCAGGCGTTAAGCTTTTACTGACATCTAAACCTAGCGATTTTTCTTTAACTTGATTAATAAATTCGCGAACAACTGGCAAAGCAACGTCTGCTTCAAGCAATGCCATTCTCACTTCACGTAACGCATCTTTAATATTATCTTCTGTAAGCCGCCCTCGACCGCTAATATTTTTGAATGTTTGGGATAAACGATCCGCTAAATTATCAAACATAATGACTCTCAATATTTGAAAAAATTACTTATTATCATATCAGAAAACAGTAACATATCCATGTTGATTCTGCTTTGTGATTTGCTATTTATTAGAAAATAAACAAGGATTGTTAATCGTATTAATTAATACATTTTTTTAGACCAACCTAGTTTAGTAGAAAGATTATTAAAATAATCATATTCTTTAGAATGAATTAAATTAAATGCATTTTGTGAACGTTTAATGACTACTTCTTGATTAGGCTTAATGGGTAAGATAATTTGGCTATCACAGGCCACTTTTAAATCCAAAGCGGTGGTTGGGAATTTTAATCGAATTTCATTGCTACTACGAACAACAAGAGGCCTGACTGATAATGAGTGAGGAAACATAGGGGTAATAATAAATGCCTCTAAACTAGGTGATAAAATCGGCCCTCCTGCTGATAATGAATAAGCTGTTGACCCTGTTGGCGTTGAAATAATTAAGCCATCTGCACGCTGAGAAAACGCATTATGTTCATTAAAATAGACATCATAATCTATCATATGAGCAATCGTTTTAGGTAGAATAACAATTTCATTTACTGCAAAACTTGAGTCGATGAATTTTTTATTATCATAAATCGACACTTCAAGTAAAAAACGGGGATCATCATCATATTCGCCGATGATAACACTCGAAAGCTGTTCAATCGCTTTATCATGAGATATGTCAGTAAGGAATCCTAAATTTCCGCGATTAATTCCAATCACTTTAATTGGATAATAAGACAAATATCGGGCTGAACGAAGCATGTTGCCGTCTCCGCCAATCACAATGGAAAGATCTGCATGTTGACCAATTTCATCAAGTGTTGCATATTCTTGTACGGGAAAGTGAATATGTTTTTTTAAATTTTTTTCAACTAGCACTCGAATACCTTGCTTTACAAGCCATTCATAAATCATTTGATGTGTTTCAATTGCCTCTAACTTGCGAGGAATCCCAACCAATCCAATACAATTAAATTGCTTATTCATAAACCGTCCTGTTTTTATTCCACCATAATTGAGATTATTTTTTAATCAAAAAAAAGAAAAAGTATTTATGGATGTTATCATCATCTTGTAATCAAAAAAATAATCCCCATAATACATAATAACTGTTATTAGTTAAGTTTTCGACTATTTTGGAGTACAGATTATGGAGCAAGAAAAAACAATGTCTGAAAGTGAAAATCAAATAGATACCGCAGTTCCAGAGAACGATGAAATATCGACTAATATTGATCATGAAGCCATTATTAAAGAAAAAGAAGCGCGTATCGCTGAATTAGAGCAAGCGTTACAGAGCGCCCAAAAAAATGAAAGCGAGGCAATGATCCGAGCAAGAGCCGAAATTGATAATGTACGCAAACGTGTTGAGCAAGATGTAGAAAAAGCGCATAAATTTGCTTTAGAAAAATTCTCAAATGAGTTGTTACCGGTTATTGATAACCTAGAACGTGCAATTGAATCTATCGATAAAAACAATTCTGAATACCAAGGCGTCCTTGAAGGATTGGAACTAACATTAAAATCATTTTTAGATGCAGTTAAAAAATTTGGCATTGAAAGCATTAACACTAAAGATGAACAGTTAAATCCTGATCTTCATCAGGCGATTAGTATGGTTGAATCACCTGAACATCAATCAGGTCAAATTGTTAATACTATTCAAAAAGGCTACACGCTTAATGGTCGATTAATTCGCCCAGCGATGGTTATGGTCGCAAAATAATTTTTTAACAACAGGGCGTTTAAAAAGCATTCACCTTTTGTAAACGCCTTAAATTGCTTGAAAAACACTATTGATCGCGGCTACCACCATAGCGTTCATAATGATGCTAACCGTCTTTATTCACCCTGCTCTCTGCGCGTCATTTTTTTCATTTTTTGCTCAATTCGTTGACGTTTTAACGGTGACAAATAATCCACAAAAAGCTTACCATTTAAATGATCAATTTCATGTTGAATACAAATTGCTAATAAACCATCGGCATCTATTTGATAAGGATTACCGTCACGATCTAATGATGTAATTTTAATTTTTTCAGATCGCGGCACAAATCCTTTACAATCTGGAATGGATAAGCATCCTTCTTCAATGCCCGTTTCCCCTTCTTGACTGAACACTTCAGGATTAATAATTACATAAGGCTGACGCTTATCTTCAGAAACATCAATCACAATAATTCGTTGATGAATATCGACCTGAGTTGCCGCTAATCCAATACCATTTTCTACATACATTGTTTCAATCATATCATCAACAATTTTTTGTATTGTAGGGGTAATTTGGTCAACAGGTTTAGCCACTTTTCGTAGGCGCGCATCAGGAAAACGTAGTATAGGTAAAATAGCCATAAATTTTTCGATCTACTCCTCAAAAATCGTATTTACTTAATTTACATGCATTGTAAACATTTATCATGCCTAAGGATAGCCTTTATTAACTATCGGTTAAATACACAATACCGATTCGAAAAATATTCTGTACACATAGGCGATAGCGATGATCAGTAAATATGAATTTTTACTCAAAATGTCAATGATTGGAAAAGGTAAATTAATTTATTTTAAAAAAATGAATCAAATTTTCACAGAAGGATTACCCGATCACATTGATTGTGATCATTTATTAAATAAATTAAATTTATCTAGTGAACAAAAAAGGCTGTTTAACAATATTCCCCAACAGCCAATAGATAAAACCATTGCTTGGTTAACTTCTCAAAAACAATCTTATCCATGCAACATGATTGCTTATGGCGATAAAGATTATCCCGCTTTATTAAAACAGATCAGCTCTCCTCCTTGTTTGTTATTCATAAAAGGCAACCTCAATTTGCTACATTCAGCACAAATTGCCATGGTTGGAAGTCGAGAATTTAGCGAATATGGTGCGCAGTGGGGGCGCTATTTTGCTAATGAACTTGCCATTAATGGGATGACGATTACGAGTGGTTTAGCATTAGGCATTGATGCTATTTGCCACAGAGGTGCACTTGATGTTTCGGGTAACACATTAGCGGTGTTAGGAAGTGGTATCGCAAATATTATGCCTCGCACTAATTTACAACTTGCAAAAGATATTTTGGAATCAAAGGGAGCGATTATTTCAGAATTTTTACCTTTTGAGTCAGCACGCCCTGAGTATTTTCCTCGTCGTAATCGAATTATTAGCGGTCTTAGTTTAGGCTCGTTTATTATAGAAGCATCTGAAAAAAGCGGATCATTGATCACGGCTCGTTATGCACTTGAACAAAATCGAGATGTATTTGCCCTTCCTGGTGAAATTAATAATACGAATTGTGAAGGAACCCATTGGCTAATTAAGCAAGGGGCTTATTTAGTCACCCATCCGACCGATATTTTAGAGCATTACTCAACTTATTTATCTCAAATAAAACAGCAGCATAATGCATCACATTGCGAAAAAAACGTTATTTTATATCCCGAGATTTTTGCTGTGATTCATCATAAACCCATTCCTGTTGATCTTATCGCTGAGCAAGTTGAATTGCCTATTTCAGAGGTCACAACCAAATTATTAGATATGGAATTAGAAGGATTAATTAAAACCGTGACTGGTGGCTATATACGCAATATCAGAATATAAATATGAGTGCATTTTATTTATCCTAATAAGCGATAATAAAACAATTGTTTATGTTGATAGCTAGCCGTAAGTGTATTGGTTAATTCAAATAAAAATGGGCGATAAATTTAATAAGGAAAAATAGCATTTAATCATTAATCAATTCTATAATAGAATGAATTTTATTTTAATTTTTTAAAATCTCAAAATGAGTGAAAAATGAAAACCGTTACAATAAAAACGTTAGAAATTGGAGTTGGGCGACCAAAAATTATTGTTCCAATTATCGGTAAAACCGCGGCAGAGATCATTGATGAAGCGGTATTTTTACAATCGATTGATTTTGATGTTTTGGAATGGCGAGTAGACCATTTTTTGTCTGTTGAAAACGTTCAGGCAGTTAAAGATATGGCAAAAAAAATCAATCAATTACTACCTGATAAACCAATTTTATTTACATTTAGAACGATTAATGAGGGCGGAAAGAAAGCCTATTCATTAACCGATTATGTCAAATTAAATCAAGAAATGGCAAGAAGTAAGATCGTTGATCTTATTGACGTGGAATTGTTTATTGGTGATAAATATGTCAAAGAAATCATCGATATCGCCCATCGAAATCGTGTATTTGTTATCAGTTCAAATCATGATTTTGAAAAGACACCGTCAAAAAACGAGATCATCTCTCGACTCAAAAAAATGCAAGAACTCGGTGCCGATATTTTAAAAATTGCCGTTATGCCTCAAAGTGCTAATGATGTATTAACACTACTTCAAGCAACCCTTGAGATGAATGAACAATATGCGACACGACCTATCATTACCATGTCAATGGATAGATTAGGCATGATTAGTCGTATTTCAGGGGAAATTTTAGGTTCATCAATGACATTTGCCTCAGCGAAAAAGGCTTCCGCGCCAGGGCAAATTGAAGTTAATTCGTTACGCTATATTTTGGATATTTTATATAAAAACAATCCGTAAAAGGTTAGTGACAAAATGAAAAGTGATGAATTATTGATCACAACCCCATATTTGCTAAGCTAAAATGATCTCCACATTATTCTAGCATGATTCTGTTTAATTTAAATAAACACCAAATTATATGCCAGCACTAACATATCAGACAAAAGAAATGTTTAACGCGCGTTCATTGCCGTAATTAAAATATAACGAGCAATATTGATGTAAGCTTCGGTGTTGCAATATTGTTTTTCAAGTTCTAAAAGTGCTTCAAATTTTGTTTTTTGTTTGCTTTTATCAATTAAATAGTCATGAAATATTCGAATGCCTATTTTTTTTGTAATTGTAAAACCCAGCTGATTTAACCAATGGTATACTTCGTCCGGCATTCGAGGGTAATCAGGTGAAAGCGTCTTTTTTTTTCGTTTTGTTAATCCTGATTTTATATAACCAAAATTGCCCAGTGTTACCGTTTTAAACAACAGCCCATGAAAATTATAAAACATTAAAGAAAAATGCCCATTAGGTTTTAAATGTTTTTTAAGTGACGTTAACACCAATAAAGGATCGGCAACCCATTCTAAAACCGCATGACAAATCACAATATCAAATTGCTGATCTTCAATTAGCGCATCTAATTGCTGTATTGAGCAATGTAGATAACGTAAAGATAATTTTTCAATTTCCGCATGCTGGCTTGCAATTGTGAGCATTTGTTTTGAAATATCACAGATCGTGACATGATGTCCTTGTTTTGCAAGCTTGATAGCTAACTGGCCTTGCCCGCCTCCTGCATCTAAAATCGTTAGTGGCTGATTTTTCGGATAGTGATTTAATATTTGATTTAGTGATTCCCAGACCAAATTTTCCCTAATCATGCCTTTTGTTGTGCCATAAATATTGCGTGAAAATTTATGACTAATATCATCAAAATTCCGATCTTTTCTATTCATTAGTTTTGTTTATTACACCATTAACGGTGTTTATTATTTGCTATTTATTTTTAGGCTTTTTTATTAAGTATGATTGCTTCATTATTCAACTGCTCAATTTTATCTGCCATAATTTTATAACAGTGATTCATCAACTCTCGAGCATCTTCTTTACCCATATTTTTAGTTTCAATTGGATCAAGCATTTCAACAATCATATTGCCATTATTCCAGCGATTTAATTTAATATCACTCGTGTTTGATACACAAATTGGCACAATAGGCACGCCAGCAGCAATCGCGGCTTTAAATGCGCCACTTTTAAAAGGTAATAAACCTCGCCCTTGACTACGCGTACCTTCAGGGAACATCCAAACAGAAATATCACGTGTTTTTATTTCATTAACGACTTGTGCAATGGTGTTGCGCGCTTTAGCCTTATTATTACGATCAATTAAAATATTACCGGTTAAATAGTACAACGGACCAAAAAAAGGAAGCCAGACTAAACTTTTTTTACCAACCGTAACCGTTTTAGACTGAACAATTTGTGCAGCAACAATCATGTCATAATTATCTTGATGGTTGGCAATAAAAACACAATTACCCAGTGATTTAATGTTTTTATATTGGCGAGTATGTACTTTTATACCAAATAAGGGCGCTAAGAAAAAACAAAATAAATGCGCAAATCTTGCAACATTTTTAGGATTCCGTGGATTAAACAAGCAAAATAAAACACCAACCACACAGATAGTAATACTAATAATAAAAAACATGATAAGTCGAAAAATAAAAATCATAAATGACTCCTACAGCCAAATTTTGCGTATTATATACGGAATTACAATTAAGATACAATTTCGCTCGCCAGCACCCAATTAATGCCATTATAATTCAGAAACAGCTAGCCATTGATACTTTTATTATTTTTATGAATAACCCTACCATTATCTGGCATAATCATCAAACACCGATATCAATACGCTTTGATGATGTTTATTTTAATACTGAAAATGCAATTGATGAAACAAAATATGTTTTCATTGAAGGAAATAAAATTGTCGAACGATTCTTATTGCATTCTTATGATACCTTTGTTGTTGCTGAGACTGGTTTTGGCTCAGGTTTGAATTTTCTGGTTTTATGGCATTGTTTTTTGCAGTTTAGACAACAAAATCCTAATCACAATTTAAAAAATTTAAAATTTTACAGTGTCGAAAAGTATCCATTATCAACACAAGAGCAAATGGATATTTACAGTAAAACATTATTGGGTAAAAATGAGTCATTATGGCAGCTATCAAAGCAACTAAGGATTGATACCCGCACAAATTATTATTCATTTGAAAACGTAGAATTAATGATTCTATTTGATGATATTGACTTTTACCCAGCTTTTTTAAAACAACAAAATTGTATGGTTGATGCATGGTTTTTTGATGGCTTTTCACCTCAAAAAAATGCTGACATGTGGCGCGATGTTTTATTTAAATCTTGTTATGAGCTAACACAATCAAATGGCACTTTTGCCACTTTCACCGCAGCGAGTTTTGTAAGAAAGAACTTAATTTCAGCAGGATTTGCTGTTTATAAACGTAAAGGTTATGGCGTCAAGCGCGAGATGTTAGTTGGTCAAAAAACAATACCTAACAGAGTAAAATCAACTTAATCACAATCCGAACAATTCAAGTTAATCAATCAGCCATTTAAGTTAAAATTCAAATTGGTAAAGAAAGTTAATCACTTGATCGGTCCCCGTTATGGCTTCCAAATAAAGCTGAGGAATTAATCGGTAACGTAATGTAAAGTTAGCCAATGAATCAAATATACCGACACCGTATTTAAGTTGCAAGTCAGGGAACAAATATCCACTAACAACAAATTGAGAAGCATCACCTGAACCTTTAGTATCTACGGATAAATTTTTTATACCGAAAAAGTTACCAATGCTACCGAGATATTTCCCACCTTGAGAAGCCCCAAATCCGATTAATAGCCCCGTTACTGTGTCATTGTCATTACCACTCGCCTCTGGATTATCCAATCCTTGACCATTTAGTAAATAGGATAACGCTTTTTGATTTGACATTGTTGGTTCAGAAAAAACTTCAACTCTAGCATCATTAATTGTACCAATAACTCTAATCCCTGCTGTTACATTATCTTCAATTGATTCAGGATTTCTAATCGCTTCAATATTTAACATCGGTTGTTCAACAAGACCAGAAAAGGTTACATCTCCTTTTCTAATCAATAAATCTTGTCCATAAGCATGAAAACGACCACTCGGAATCGATATTTGCCCGTTTAAGCCTAAGCCTTGATTATTTTGCTGTAATAACAGCTTTCCTTTTAGAGCAGCATTAAGACCGAGTGCATCAATATTAACTTGATCTCCTACAATAATTTCCAACTTACTATTTATATGTATATTAGATGTGTTTTTTTCAATCGGCTGTTTATTTTTATCTAGTAGCACTTCATCATAAGAAACATCAATAGTTGATTTTGGCAAGGATTCAACTCGAATATTACCTTTTGGAATATCAATTGATCCCGATAAATTGATCTCATTTTCATTCGCTTCAACTTTCACATCAGGAATCAAGGTTAATTTGAGTATAGGCTGGACAGAAATTTCTGTGGCGGCGCCTTTAAGTTCAACAATAGCATTCCATTTATCTAGGGTATTCCAATCGGCTTTACCTGTAATATTCACATCGCCAGCTTTTGTTTTTAATATTCCCTTTAAAGAAGAAGAACGCCCATAAAAATTAATCCCTATTGTGGCAGATGTAATATCCGCAGGTAATTGATTTGATACAATTTCGCTACTATTAACATCGATGTTTCCTTTTATTGCAGGATCAATCAATGTGCCTGAAAAATTCAGTTTACTATTAATCGCACCTTTTGCATGATCATCGTTTTGTAACAATGGGTTAATAATTGATAAAGATAAATTTTCAATACCAAGTTGCCCACTCAGCTTTTTTTTGCGAGTTGGATCATCAACAATTAAATTGCCATAAAGTTTACCAAATTCGTTTAAACTAAATTCCCAATTTAATTTTGCCTGTTTTTGATTAAAATCGGCATTAATTGAAAATAGATCAAAAGGAATAGGGAGTGTTTGTGAAGCAATTGTGTGCTGAATATAAATATCTTTACTAGTAATATTCATCTGCACACTTGGAATTTGATTTTCAAACCATTCAAGTGACGCCTTTCCATCAAAATGCCCCGCTAGCTCAGTATCTCCATTACCAGATATAGGCAACTTAGCCAAATCAATATTTTTAAGTGTTACCGTAGTTTGATTTCGAGAAGTCATTGAAAAAGTTTTATCTAAACAGATACTCGCATTTTCGTTCAACCAGCAGTGCTGATTAATGGTTGGGATCTGCTTAGTCATATCATAAGAAAGTTGTAGCGGGTTAGCAAGTTCCCAGATATTATTCTGCCCAAATTGTAAACGCGTTTGAGGGATATTAATCGCCCATTGTTCACTTTTTTGATCAAATTGTCCTATTAATTGGCTACTTAATGATGCGGCTTGAGCTTGTACATTAGCCGTTAGCGTATGATTATCTTGATTGCCTTCAAGCACTAGATTAATTTGATTAATCGTTTCGTGTAATAATTCAACCTGCTGCGCCATAATAGAAATTTTTCCCGAAAATTGATCTTGGTAGTGAATATCTGCAACGACATTAGCATTTTTTACAACGTTATTTTTCCATAACAGATCGGTAATTTTAAGATCCGTTTTAATATTAGGTTTGGTCAAAGGACCTGAAATTTTAATATCACCATAAATTGAACTGACCAGATCCTCCGTCATTAATGATAATGACGGTAAATTGACTTGGCTAATTAATTCGTCTTTTTCGGTTGAACCATTAGCGGTAATCTCATTTTTACCTAATACAATATTAAAATTATGGGCGGTAATAAGATTTTTCGAATTAATTGAAATGCCACCTTTAGCAAAAAGCTTATCGTTATTAACGCTTCCATCAAGCGTGATTTCGTTAAGATCAATTTGCCATGTATCATTTTTAATCTGCCCGCGTGTTTCTATTTGACCTTGCAATTTTGTCGGATAGCTAGGCAGTTCATTAATAAGATCAACGTTATTGATTTTTGTTGAGAGATTCCACTGCACCCCTTTTGCCCAATTTAATTTCCCTTTAACATCAATGTCACCTTGTGGAAATTTAAGGTAAGCATGATCAAATATGATCTCTTCATGAGTTCCGTTGCCGAATAGATCAAATTCCGTATCAGGAAGATCGTCGCCTTGGAATGCACTTTTAGCGAGTAACTTGTATTTTTTAACTGAGCCATCTAATGAAAAAGCAAAATGATTAAATTGATATTGAGGATTATTGGTCATTGGCCAACGAAAATGTTCGCCACTAAAATTTGCCATAATCGGAAGATATTTCTCAGTAAAATTGACATTAGCAATAAAATTAAGCTGATTTAATCCCGTGATTTTAATATTAACTTTTGATGTTCCAAGCAATTTACCAACAAATCGCCCCTCCGCGTCATCTTGTTCGGTTTTTATATTGATATTGGTTGTAATTGGCCAATCCTTTCCAAGGATAATTTCACCGCTTCCTAAAACCAGTCCATTAGCATAAGGGCTTTTTGCCTCTGTAGATAATTTTTTAAGCATAATATGATTATTAATCATTTCTGTTTGTATTGTCGTGCGAGTAAATCGATAATCTTGACCACCAATATGCAATAACCAATTATTTCCTTTTAAACTTTCTACATTGACATCAAGCGGAATTTGAACTTCTGGAAGTGAATCAATCAAAGGTTCACGGAATAGTAAGCTAATTATTTCATTAAAAACTGTATTATATTGATTTTTAATTGATTTAACTTCATTTTTAGGGCTGTCTGCAAAAATCGCTTTCAAATTTTGAGCCACCGAAGGGTAAACATAGAGTTTTTCATTCACCCATATTGCTTTTCCTGTAAAATCGGACATACCAAATTGCATATCATCAACATAAACGTCGACTTGGGTCAGATGCGTTTTTTCAAGTTCGATCGGTAATGGCATTTTGAGTAACCAGCGATTATTGGGATCTTCTTCTTCAGGTTCATCATCGTCATAATCAATTTCGTCAGTATTCACCTTGACCATAATATTATTGGCATCAAAATTTTTAATACAAATTCGACTCTGCAATAGACATAAACCCGATAATGAAAGAGAAGCATCCCCAATTTTAACCGTTACACCATCTAATTCTAATGAAAATTTTTGTAACTGAAGATTATTAAGACTGCCGTCTACACGCTCAATTTTAAGTTCAGGAATCAATTTATTAAGTGTAAACACGGTCAGCTTTAGCCCTAAATAGCTATAAAGCAGCATTAGTACAAAGAAAATAACAAGAACAAACATCGATAGCACAACCACACTACGAATTTTCCAATTATGTGGTGTTTTTTCAGGCTTTGCATGTTTTATGACAATATGTTTTTTCATTGAAATTATAATTCGGTCCCTAAACCTATGTATAAGTGAATAGAATTCAAACGAATACTATCTGGATGATTAATCGGAACCGCCAAATCAACTTTAATAGTGCCAATTGGCGATGTCCAACGAGCACCAAGCCCTGCTCCACTGTAAAAATCCGGCTTATCCCAATCATCAACGGCTTCTCCTGAATCAAAAAATGCAGCGCCCCACCATGCACCTGTGACATTATATTGATATTCTAATGTACCTGTTACTAATTTTGACGCACCTTTTAGTTTTCCACTATTATCTCTCGGTGACAGCGATTGATAAGCGTATCCGCGAATACTACGATCACCACCGGCAAAAAAACGCAGTGTTGGGGGAACTCTGTCAAAATTATTTGACTCAATAAAACTAATATTACTTCGCATAACCAATCGGTTATACTGCCCAATATATTGCACCCAGCTATGTTGAATTTGCAGGCGTAAAAAATCAATATCCGAAGCTAATGATTGAGATGCGGTTTCTAAAGAATAACTTTGCGAAAAGCCTTTCATTGTTAATGCACTGTCATTGGTGTGCAGCTTATAAAGCGTCACGGAAGGATAATAGAGCATGGTAGTATACTTATCATTGGCTTGGATAAAATCATCATACATTAAATTTAAACCCACTGCAGCTTGCCATCCAGTATTAAATTGCCAATTTCTTATCAAACCGAAAGTATATAATTGAGAGTTAGTGTCATTGTCATTAAGCTTTTTTAAGCCACTTTGAATGGTATAATAATCTTCAAGAGGAGAGCTTTGAAGTGGAATTTTATAACTCATTGACAAGGTATTTTCAGCTTTAGAAGTTAATAAGCCACTTTGAAAACTATGCCCATGGCTATTGATCCAAGGTTTACTCCAATTTATTTTACCACTAATTATCCCATTATCATTTGAATAACCGATACCTAAATCAACACCATTTTGTTTGCGTGGCGTTGTAATAATATCAATGGGTAACGCTTTATTTTTTTCCGCTTTTGAAAAATCAGGCTCAATCACGATAGAATTAAACCAGTTGGTTGATGAAAGCCGTTGGTTAAGTACAGAGATAAGCGTTAAGTCATAAGGGTCGCCTTTTTTAAAGGGAAGTAACGGCGTTAAATATTCTGTTTTAATTTCTGTTGGATGAAACTTAATTTCATCAAATTGATAACGCTCACCGGTATTAAAATCGATGTTCCAATAGGCTTGGTTATTTTGTTCGGATACCGCTAACTCATGTTTGGTAATAACTGCATGAAAATAACCTTTTCGTTGGGCAAGACTTTGTAAATCACGTTTAAATGTCTCATAAGTGCCATGATTTAAAATATCGCCTATTTTAGGTGTTTCATTATCAATAAGTTCAACAAATTCTTTATCTTGCTTTCCCTCACCTTGAATATTAATATTGAGCCCTTCAATTAAAACAGGATTACCTCGTGAAACAATGACTACAAGGATCTGTTTGTTATTTCTTTTTCTCACTTGATACTTAAATCGCGGTGAATAGTAACCTAATGCCCTGAGCGCTCTTTTAATTTCACTTTCAAGATAACGCTTAAAATAAGGTGTATTATTAATGCTCGTCGGATCGATTAATGAGACGCGAGTATTCACATTGTCAGCCAAATCTCCCGATAATCCAACCACAGATAATCTCATTTTAGCTTGAGTAAAAAATGAGACCATCACTAAAATCAGGCAGAACAATCGGAAAAATCGTAACACGGTTACCTCAATTTGTAGGATTAAGATTCTTGTAAGATCACATGACCAATATAAGGTAAATGTCGATAATGCTGTGCATAATCAATACCATAACCAACAACAAATTTATCGGGAATTGAAAAGCCAATGTACTTAACAGGAACATTCACTTCGCGGCGAGACGGTTTATCAAGTAACGTGCAAATTTCAATGCTACGCGGATGACGTAATTTCAAAATCGCCATCACTTTACTTAATGTATTTCCTGTATCAATGATATCTTCAACGATGAGAACATCTTTGCCGCGAATATCTTCATCCAGATCTTTTAAAATTTTAACATCACGATTGCTTTCAACGGCGTTACCATAACTTGATGCGGTCATAAAATCGACTTCGTGTCCAATATTCAGCGCACGACTTAAATCAGCCATAAAAATAAAGGAACCGCGTAAAAGCCCAACTAAAACAAGCTCATTATGGCTATGTTGGTAATCTTGATTAATTTGCAGACTAAGTGCTTTGATTCGCATTTCAATTTCTTGCTGAGAAATCATCTGCTCTAATGTATGTTTTTTCATCTTTTTGGCTGAGAGTGAATACTTATGAAAATATAGGCGCATTTTAGCAATATTTAGCAACAAAAAGAATAGCAAACAAGGTTTTTAGCCGATTTCAGCGAATTAAATTTAATTTTTATCGGGAAATTTATCGTTTTTTTCAGCTTTAAGCCAAAAAGTTAGATTTTTTGTCGTTTTTGTAAGCGACGATTTTTAAAAAAATCACTAAGAAGCGAGCCGCATGCTTTAGCAAGCACGCCGTGTTTAATCGAAGTGTAATGATTAATGCCTTCTAAGGCTAAAATATCAATAAAAGAACCGGCTGCCCCCGTTTTAAAATCGCTAGCACCAAAAACGACGCGCGAGATTCGGCTATGAATAATCGCGCCCGCGCACATAATACAAGGTTCAAGTGTTACATAAAGGGTCGTATTGATTAAACGATAATTTTGTAAATTTTTGCCAGCTTGCTCTATCGCAACAATTTCGGCATGAGCAGTCGGATTATGGCATGAAATTGATTGATTCCAACCTTCGCCAATTATCTGCCCTTTATCATCAATAATCACTGCACCAACAGGTATTTCATCGATCGATTCGGCTTTTTTCGCTAAGCTGATAGCATGGCGCATCCAAAACTCATCGACATTGGAATCCATTGTTGGACTTGCCGCAGTTTTCTGATTCAATGGTTTAACTTTTATAGGTTTGTTAAATTCAACACATCTTGCATATCATATAAACCCGCGGGTTGTTTTGATAGCCATAACGCCGCACGAACAGCACCATTTGAAAATGTCATTCGGCTTGATGCTTTGTGACTAATTTCCACCCGTTCGCCAATATCTGCAAAAATCGCGGTATGTTCACCAACAATATCTCCAGCACGAATGGTTGCAAATCCGATAGCATTTTTAGGGCGCTCCCCTGTATGCCCTTCTCTAGAATAAATTGCATGATCTTTCAAATTACAACCTAATGCATCGGCAATCGATTCACCCATTGCTAATGCCGTTCCTGAAGGTGCGTCGACTTTATGCCGATGATGCGCTTCTATAATTTCAATATCGCTATCGCTTCCCATTACTTTGGCTGCTTTTTCAAGTAGCTTTAAAACCAAATTGACACCGACACTAAAGTTCGCCGCAAATACGATGCCAATTTTTGTCGATGCCTCAGCAATCGCTTGTTTTCCTAGCTCATCAAAACCTGTTGTACCAATAATCATCATTTTTTTATGCGCGGTGCAAAATGCTAAATGGCTCAGTGTGCCTTCTGGTCGAGTAAAATCAATAAAGATATCAAATAGATCTTTCGCTTTTTCTAAATTATCAGTCACTTCAATACCACATTTTTGAATACCAGCAAGTTCACCAGCATCTAAGCCAATCAATGATGAACCCTGACGTTCAAATGCCACACCTAATTCAACGCCTTCAATTTGACTAACCGATTGAATGAGCTGTCGGCCCATTTTGCCGCCAGCGCCCGCTATCGCAATTTTAATCATAATTTATTCCTATTAATAATAACGGTTGCAAATCCTCATTGCAGTAAAGAATAACTGCTGCAAAATCACTATCGACACCAATAGCACCTTATTCGCTTTACTATAGCAAAAAAATGTTTTGCCAGCGATATCACTGGTAAACATAATCATGTTGTTTTCATCAAATTAATTGGCTATCGCTAATAACTCAACATCAAAAATTAATGTGCTATAAGGCGGAATCGATGCGCCCGCACCTTGTTCTCCATACGCAAGTTGATAAGGAATATAAAGACGCCACTTTGAACCAACCGCCATCATTTGCAAAGCTTCAACCCATCCTCGAATCACACCGTTAACTGGAAATTTAGCGGGTTCGCCACGTTGCACGGAGCTATCAAAAATTGTACCATCAATTAGCTGCCCTGTGTAATGCACTTTAACTTGATCCGTCGCTTTAGGTGATTCGCCAGAACCTTGCTGAATCACTTCATATTGCAAGCCTGATTCTGTTGTATGGATTCGCTCTTTTTTAGCATTCTCCGCTAGAAAATCTTTTCCTACTTGCACTATTTTTTCTGATTGTTTGATTTTTTCTTGCATGGCAATTTCATGAACTTGCCGTAATGCATCATGGCATTCTTGCATAGGTAATACCGGTTCGTTTCCAGCCATTAAATCGCCGATGCCTTGTTTTAATGAATCGAGATCTAAATTGTTGAAACCAGATTGTTTCAATTGTTCACCGATTTGTAAACCGATAGCATAACTGGCTTTTTGGTCAATCGTTTCTAATATCATTTTCTACTCTTCTGTGTGATTTTATTTTGATTTAAGTCTATTTTTAGATAATTAAATTGCGTATTTTGATTCCAGTAAAACGAAATCAGGAAATAAAATAGCGATCATTATACAGCTCAATAATGAAAAACCCGCACAAATTGGCGGGTTTTATCAATGATTGAACTACATTATTCAGGAATAATGTTAACCATAATTTTAGCAAAAGCTTCGCTATGTACTTGGAATAAGACTTCGTGCTCACCCGTTGTACGCAATACACCATTTGGCATACGAACTTCACTTTTCGATACATTGATACCGCGAGCTTTAACCGCATCGGCAATATCACGAGTACCAATTGAACCAAATAATTTGCCTTCATCACCTGCTTTAGAAGTAATCGTTACCGATCCTAGTGCATTAATTTCAGCAACACGTTCTTCCGCAGCTTTTAATGTTTCAGCCAATTTTGCTTCTAATTCAGCACGGCGAGCTTCAAAAAACTCAATATTCTTTTTATTCGCTGGTACTGCTTTACCTTTTGGGATCAAAAAGTTACGCGCATAACCCGCTTTAACATTAACTTGATCGCCTAAGTTGCCTAAATTAGCAACTTTATCGAGTAGAATAATTTGCATTCTCTATTCCTCTGTTGCTAATTACTGATGGTTATCAGTATATGGTAATAATGACAAATAACGTGCGCGTTTAATTGCGCGAGCTAGTTGACGTTGGTATTTTGCACTCGTGCCAGTAATACGGCTTGGTACAATTTTACCACTTTCTGTGATAAAGCTCTTTAATAGAGCGACATCTTTGTAATCAATCTCTTTTACGCCTTCTGCAGTAAAACGGCAGAATTTGCGACGACGGAAGTAACGTGCCATTTGGCTATTCTCCTAATAGTTTAATTTGGTCAGCATGTAAAACAAGTTGGCTTGTTTGATTAAGTCTCGTGTGAGTGCTAATAAAACCACTTACCAACACATTGCTGCCTTTTTTGATACTGTAACTTAATTCTTTTTGTCCACTGATAATCACAGCCATAACGCACCATGCTTTTCTTGCCAGTTCCGCTTCAATTTGCTCAGAATGATGTTCTAAATAAAACTGACAATGCGAAACACCGCTTGGACTTACTTTTTGGACAGGCGTTTTTAAAACCCTTCCCGATAATACTAGACGATTACTCGTCAGAATCATCGCCCAAATTAACTTCGTTAAAATCTTCTTCAGGACTATTTTCGTCAGAACTACGACGCTCATCCTTAATTTTTAACATAGGTGAAGCATCAGTTACAGCGTGTTTAGTACGCATAATTAAACTGCGAATCACTGCATCGTTGAATCGAAAATTATCCTCAAGCTCATTAACCGCTTCTTGAGTTGATTCAACATTCATTAACACATAATGTGCTTTGTGCAGTTTTTCGATGGGATAAGCTAGTTGACGACGCCCCCAATCTTCTAATCGATGAATTTTTCCACCACCAGTGGTTAATGTGCCGGTATAACGTTCAATCATACTTGGCACCTGTTCACTTTGATCTGGGTGAACCATAAAAACAATTTCGTAATGACGCATTATCGCTCCCTACGGATTAATCAGCTTTCTGTCAGGGCAACCGCAACCCATTGAAAGCAAGGAACATGAAAATTAAGCGGCTGAAATCGACGCGGTATTATATACTTATTAAACTAAGTTGACAATTTCTATCTACCCACTTTTTATTCTTACCTGCCTTCATTGGATATGATTACAAGATCTCATATTATTTTCAGTTAAAAAATCGCTAATAGTTGTCTTGAATCGAAGTATTATTGACTGGCACCTTTATATTGAAAAATGAGCGCGAATCATTTGCATTTAACAAAAGTGTGTTGTTTTCTGTAAAATTTAACGATATCAATACATCTTAGCTAAAAAAATATGTTATGCTTATCACTATTTTTTAATTTTATGATGCTGAAAGCAATCGCTCATTTAACGTCGCGATTTTAAGGTAATAACAGATAATATTTAAGGGGCATATGATGGCAGAAGAGACAATTTTTAGCAAAATCATTCGGCAAGAAATACCTGCTGACATCGTTTTTCAAGATGATAGGGTTACCGCATTTCGAGATATTTCTCCTCAAGCGCCTAAACATATTTTGATTATTCCCAACAAGTTAATCCCAACACTTAATGACGTAACCGAAGATGATGAATCTGTTCTCGGTCATATCATGGTGGTTGCCGCTAAAATTGCAAAACAAGAAGGCATTGATAAAAGTGGTTACCGTTTAATCATGAATTGTAATCAAGATGCAGGGCAAGAAGTTTTTCATATTCACATGCATCTATTAGGCGGTAAAAATTTAGGTCGATTAATCGTTTAATTCAAGTCGGTTGATAAAAACATGCAACAGAAAAAATATCTTTTCGCAATAATGATGGTGGCTTTGTGGTTAACAGGCTGTCAAGTGACGCCATATTCTGATCAAGCAAGCCGCGATGATCAATTACATAGTGACGCGCCATTGAGCACAATTGATGACGACAATAACCCGTTTGCCGCACCGCCAAAACTCACTAGTCAGTACAAAGATTGGAATGACATCTTCCCCGCATTTATTAAGAAATTCACAAAAAACGCAAGTGCTTACCAAGGCAATCGGGTGCTTTTAATTAGTGATATACAAAATCGCAGCAATGATTATATCTCAATGAGCCGAATTAAAAACATTTTAGAAGATAGCATGATGCAGCAAGATATCTTCATTTTAGTTGATCTCGATGCAGTTAATGAGGCAAAACAGAAATTGGGAATTTCATATGACGACCAATTAGTATCACGACGTAAAATGATAGCCCTTGCTAAATCAGTCAATGCTGATTATGTTTTATTTACCACAATTTACAAAGCGGCCAATCAAAGTAATGACGCCAATATCTCATTAGAGTTGCTCTATACACAAACGGGAGAAATTCTTAAACGTGTGACAACCGCTCAATTGATTGCAGAGCAAAAAGCAACAGAATCGCTTCAACTAATGCCATTTCAGCCAAGAGAAACCGACTTAACACCTATTCAGCTTGTGCCAAACATTGATGATTTCAATGGAGCAAGGCAGTAATGGGACCATTATTAGTCGACATCAAAGGGCAATCATTAACTGAAGAAGATAAAATCTTGCTACAGCACCCATTGGTGGGTGGCGTTATTTTATTCAGCCGTAACTATCAAGAACAAGCACAACTAACGGCACTGATCCGTGATATTCGAGCAAATTCATCTGAACGGTTACTTATTTCCGTCGATCATGAGGGTGGCAAAGTTCAGCGTTTTAAACACGGATTTACGCTGATTCCCCCAGCACAAGCTTATGCAAAATTACATTCGCTTGAAAAAGCAAAATCCTTAGCATTTGACGCCGGTTGGTTGATTGCCGTCGAACTTATCGCCTTTGATATTGATTTAAGTTACGCGCCAGTTTTGGACTTAGGTCACAACTGCCTTGCTATTGGTTCTCGCTCATTTCATCATGATGCTAACATCGCCTTACAAATTGCCGCTTCCATGATTGATGGCATGCACAAAGGCGGCATGAAAGTGACTGGTAAACATTTCCCTGGGCATGGCGCCGTGATTGAAGATTCTCACAAAGAAACACCAAAAGATAATCGTGAAAAATCAGACATTGAAAAGGATATGCAAATTTTTGCTGATTTAATTGCGATGAAAAAACTTGATGCGATCATGCCTGCCCATATTATCTACTCCGCATTAGACAACCAGCCAGCAAGTGCCTCACCCTATTGGCTCCAAACAGTACTACGTCAGCAACTCAATTTTGATGGCATTATTTTTTCTGATGATTTATCGATGGAAGGGGCATCAATATTAGGTTCTCATGCCGAGCGAGCAAAAGCTGCACTAGCAGCAGGTTGTGATCTGCTCCTCGCTTGCAATAATCGGCAAGGCACTCACGCGATTTTAGAAGCATTAACCGCATTAGATAAAATCAAGCCGTTAACTTCAAATAAAGCCGAATTATTATTAAAAACGAATCAAGTGGATTATTCCGATCTAATCAAATCGACTGATTGGCAACGCTGCCATAAAAATATGATGAAACTTAACGAACAGTGGATAAATCATGATGCCAGTTGCAATTATTGAATTAAATAATAAACAGCAACTTATCGCCTATAATCAAACAGCCAGTGCGCTTTTCTCATCTTCAGTGCTTAGATTAAATCAGCATTTTGATTATGATGCTGAATTAAATCTCAATCAAAACATCACTGAACAACAAAATGACATCATTGTTATCTTACAATCACACTATTATTTAGTGCAAAAAATAGAACAACCGCAAAGAACGCTTTTGATTTTACAACCTATCGACTATCTTAAAAAACGCCTTTCTAAAATTAGCCTTAGCCATGGCGATGCATTTGACATTTTCGCCGCACAAAGCTTAGTCATGAAAAAATTAATCAAACAAGCAAAAGCTTTTTCACTGCAACGTGAACCCTTACTTATTTTAGGTGAAACTGGAGTTGGGAAAGATTTGCTCGCTCATGCTTGCCACCAATATAGCCCAAGAGGTGATCACGTTTTTTTAGCCATAAATTGTGCCGCGATGCCTGATGAAGTGGTAGAAAGTGAACTTTACGGACATGCAGCAGGCGCGTATCTTGGCGCCGTTGAGAGTAAAAAAGGTTTTTTTGAACAAGCCAATGGCGGCTCTGTACTACTTGACGGCATTGATGAAATGTCCTTTCAAATACAAACCAAATTATTACGTTTTATCAACGATGGTTATTTTCGCCGCGTTGGCGACGATAACGAAGTTTATGTTGATGTAAGAATTATCTGCGCAACGAAAGTCGACCTTGCCTCATTAGTTGAACAAGGCAAATTTAGAAAAGATCTCTATTATCGAATTAACGTATTATCACTTAATATACCGCCATTAAAAGAACGCAAAGATGACATCAAGCCCCTTATTGAAACATTAGTGACTGAATTTGCTCATAAACAAGGAATGAAAACACCCAAAATTGATAACGAAGTCGTTGCTTACCTATCTCATTACTCATGGCCTGGAAACATTAAACAACTTAAAAACATCTTATATTCTGCGTTAGCTCAGCTAGAAAGTCCGTTGTTAACGGTAAACGATATCGAGTTACCACAAGTACAACCAGCAAAAAGCACTTGGATAGATGATTATCAGTACAAAAATAAAAGTTTAGATGAAATGATAAAGCAATTTGAAAAAGAAATTTTAATACACCTGTATCATGATCACCCGAGCTCACGAAAACTTGCTAAACGACTTGGCGTATCTCATACCGCTATTGCCAATAAATTAAGGGAATATGAGATTGGTAAGTAGTTAGAATATATGATATCCGAGCAAAAATTTTTGTTAGAGAAGTTGGATTATTAATGTAAATATCCCCTAAAATAATACAGCATACTCGTAGAATTTCTTTTAAAATAAACCAAAGGAGTTTTACAATGAGC
>DWNT01000005.1:0-47606 GCA_018250535.1 Caltoris sirius fusca | reverse complement strand
TAATCGCTAATCGCTAATCGCTAATCGCTAATCGCTAATCGCTAATCGCTAATCGCTAATCGCTAATCGCTAATCGCGTAAAAAAGTAACAACGCACGCTTTACTATAACAGATTGCTATATAATAAGTTGTCAAAGGCTTTGCTTGATTTTTTTTGTGCATGGAGTAGAATGCGAAAATTATGTAATTATTGATTACATAATACAGTAATTGTTAATTTAGTATTCAGTATTAGACAAGAGGATATTATGCAAAAATTTGGATTAGTCATTAAAATGACAATGTTATCAATACTGGTTATGTCAACATTAACGGGATGTGGAATCCTTAAAATAATTTTTTAATTATTTAAATAAAGAGAGCATTATGAAAAAATTTGGATTAGCGGTAAAAATGACAGTATTGTCAGTGCTTGTTATGACTACCTTAACAGGATGTGGTTTAATTCGTTTTATCATTTTTGGTTAAATTTTATTGCTAGATTGGTTTTAAAGACCAGCAAGATTTAACTACAGTATTGAAAGATAGGCTAATTGTTAACAATTAGCCAATGGTAAATCAGCGTAATTGTTGACGGTAAGTCTTAATAAAAATAAATCATAACCCCACTGTTATTTAAATAGTGAGGTTATTTTTTTATCATCAATTAATTTGTTGTAATTGAGTTTGTATTTTGCATTAACGCTTCTATTTCATCTGGGTTTTTAGGCACATCACTCGTCAATACTTCATTACCAGAATCTGTGATTAGAATATTATCTTCAATTCGAATGCCAATGCCTTTATAACAATCAGGCACATCCATTTTGTCATTAATATATAATCCAGGCTCGATGGTAAGCACCATTCCTGGTGCTAATATTCGTTCTTTGTTACTACCAACATCATGCACATCAATTCCTAATGAGTGACCGAGTCCATGCATGTAATAATCCATATATGCTTTATCTTCAATCAGTTTTTTGCTGTCACCTTGCATAATGCCGAGTTTGATTAATCCTTCAACCATTATTTTGACAACCTGTTGATTTACCGCCGTCATTGAAATCCCCGGTTTTAATAGCGCAATTGCTTTATATTGAGAAGCAAGCACTAATTGATAAAGCGCTAATTGTGCTTGACTGAATTGACCATTGATTGGAAAGGTTCGAGTAATATCGCCCGCATAATACCGGTATTCGCACCCTGCATCAATCAGTACTAATTCGTTATTTTTTAAGCGATCATCGTTACTTTCATAATGCAATATACAAGCATTATTGCCACCACCAACAATCGGATTATAAGACGGAAAACGAGCACCATGTTGCGCAAATGTATATAAAATCTCTGATTCTAATTGATATTCATATAAGTCAGGCTTACATTTTTTCATTGCGTTGATATGAGCTTGTGCCGTAATTTTGCAAGCTTGACGAAGAATAGATATTTCAAAATTTGATTTAAATAAGCGCATTTCATGCACGATAGGGCGCCAATCAATCACCGTATCTGGTGCAATTAAATTTTTCTGCGCATTTTTTCGTAGATGATTTATCGACTGGTTAACAATGCTATCTGCATATTCATACATTTGATCAGCATGATACAGTGCCGCTTTTTGATTGAATAGTTCTGGTAAAAGATGGCAAATTTGGTCAAATTGATAAGCTTCATCAACAAGAAGTTCACTTAACGCTTTATCTTGACCTAAACGGTATCCCGTCCAAGTTTCGGCTAATGGGTCTTTTTTTCGGTTGAAAAGTATTGAACGATAATGACAATCAGGATATTTAATCAATACCAATACCGATTCAGGTTCGGCAAATGAAGTGAAATACCAAAAATCACTATTTTGTCGATAAGGATAATGAGTATCATTGCTGCGTGTGAGTTCAGGGGCGGAAAAAAAAATCGCAATACTATTTGGCAACATGTTGGCAACAAATTTTTCGCGGCGAGCAACAATTTCGGCTTTAAGATCGGTGTTCATCGTATTTCCCTTATTTATCGGACGAGTTAAATGGGTATTACTTCGTTATTATATTAACTTAATGAATTGTGGATACCACATCAAATTCGCTAAATTTTTCATAGCATAAAATAGCGGTAATACGCACATATTCAAGGATCTCTTCAAAAGCAAATCCTAGCTCATCTTGATTGTCTTCAATATCATAACCTAGTTGAGCAATTTGCCGAAGATCATAAATCGCTTCGCCAACATCGCCTTTTGTTTTAGCTAATTGCGGCTGCATAAGACCAATTCCCAATAAGAAGTGGTTAACCCAACCGATTAAATCATCAATTTTAGAAAAAAGGTCATGATCGCTTAATAACAATTGAAATTCAAAATTTTCATCGGATAATTGTTGTTTCGTTTTCACATATAATGCTTTTATCTTTGTTGCTAGAGGCTCAGGAATAGCTTGACCATCATTAAGCATATCTTCAGCAAGAGATTGCCAGCTTTCGTCTTGATTGCCTCCAGCTAATAGACCAGATAAAAAACCATGTAATTCTGCAGCCGTTAACCCAATTTTATCTTGGGCTAATTGGTGAGTTAAATCCTTGTAGAGAATATTATTCGTCATCATTCAACCTAACTATTTGTATTATTATGTGCAAGATAATAACTATGCACTTTAAATGATTATTAGTATATAATTTGCAGTTAAGTTGTAAATAAGAAATCATAAGCAACGAAAAAGCGATGTTGTTTGTTTATGAAGTGATGAAAAAATATAAGTATTAAAACGAGCAAGTTACAGGCGATCTCCAAAAATTGACTGGCGTTTTAAACTATTTTTATTTATATTGACCGCCGAATAACAATATTTTGGAGTAAATTAACTATGTATCAACAAGATGTCGCGATTAACGCGTCAAATGGTCTCCATACAAGACCAGCAGCACAATTTGTGAAAGAAGCAAAATCATTTTGTTCTGAAATAACCGTTACATCAAATGGCAAAAGTGCGAGTGGTAAAAGCTTGTTTAAATTACAAACTTTAACCTTAACCAAAGGCACCATTATTACTATTTCAGCAGAAGGTGATGATGAACAAAAGGCAGTTGAACATTTAGTTAAATTGATTCCAGAACTAGAATAATAATGATGTTTAATAGATCGACTGACGATGAATATACAGAATTATTAAAATATTGAATAAGGATTATATATTATGGTAGCAGGCATTCTAGTCTCCCCAGGTATTGCGTTTGCAAAGGCGTTATTACTAAAAGAAGAACCAATAGTTATTAATAATAGACCCGTTTCCGATGATAAAATTGACGCAGAAATTGAGCGTTTTAAAGCCGCAAGATTGAAAACGAGTGAGCAACTCAATGTGATTATGGAGCGAGCGAAAATCACATTAGGTGAAGATAAAGCGGTTATTTTCGAAGGTCACATCATGTTGCTTGAAGATGAAGATCTTGAAGTTGAAGTTATATCTGGTATTAAAAGTAAAAAAGCAACGGCAGATGCTGCTGTGCAAGCGGTATTTGAAGCGCAAGCAAAAGAGCTAGAAAATCTTGACGATGAATATTTAAAAGAGCGTGCAGCCGATATTAGAGATATTGCAAAACGCTTACTGCAAAATATTTTGGGAATTACGATCGTTGATTTAAGTGCAATCAATCAGCCATGTATTTTGGTGGCTAAAGATTTAACACCATCAGAAACAGCGCAATTAAATTTAGATATGGTACTTGGCTTTATTACTGATATGGGTGGGCGGACTTCTCATACTTCAATTATGGCGCGTTCGTTAGAAGTTCCAGCCATTGTCGGAACGAGTAATGCAACGCAAGAAATTAAAACTGGTGATTTTGTTATTTTAGATGCGGTTAATGGTGCGGTGTATATTAATCCTGATCACGCCACACAAGAAAAATTAAAACAAGTTCAAACTGACTATATTTCAGAGAAAGGCGAGTTGGCGAAGTTAAAAGATCTGCCAGCTGTCACACTTGATGGTCATCAGGTTGAAATTTGTGCAAATATTGGTACTGTGCGTGATGTCGCAGGTGCTGAGCGAAATGGCTATGAAGGCATTGGGCTTTACCGAACTGAATTTTTATTTATGGATCGTGATGCATATCCTAATGAAGAAGAGCAATTTAAAGCTTATAAAGAAGTTGCAGAATCAACCAACGGCTTACCTATTATTGTTCGAACGATGGACATTGGTGGTGATAAAGATGTTCCTTATATGCATTTACCGAAAGAAGAAAATCCATTTTTAGGTTGGCGTGCAATTCGAATCTGCATGGACCGAAAAGAGGTGTTACATGCTCAACTTAGGGCTATTTTACGGGCTTCTGCATTTGGTAAACTTCGAATTATGTTTCCGATGATTATCTCAGTAGAGGAAATTCAATTGTTAAAATCAGAAATTACGATGTTGAAAGAACAACTGATTGCAGAAGGTAAAGCGTTTGATAAAAACATTGAAATTGGCGTGATGATTGAAACGCCAGCAGCGGCAGTTATCGCTCGCCACCTAGCTAAAGAAGTGGATTTCTTAAGTATTGGTACGAATGATCTTACTCAGTATACTCTTGCTGTCGATCGTGGTAACGAATTGATTTCTCACCTTTACAATCCATTATCGCCATCGGTATTAACATTAATTAAAAATGTGATCGATGCCTCACATCAAGAAGGCAAGTGGACAGGAATGTGCGGTGAACTTGCCGGTGATGAACGTGCGGCTATTTTGTTACTCGGCATGGGACTTGATGAATTTAGTATGAGTGCGGTTTCAATTCCTAAAATTAAAAAGTTAATTCGTAATACAAATTATAGTGAAGCTAAGCAATTAGCCGATACAGTACTAGAAAAAGCAACAGCGAAAGAAATCATAGATGTAATTGAACAATATACCGCTGAAAAGCAAATTTATTAGGAGGAGTGATGAAATTACTCGACAAAATAAAAAAATTTGTATCGGATGATGATAAAAATACCATTGAAATTATTGCCCCATTGAGCGGTGAAATCGTAAAAATTGAAGATGTTCCTGATGTTGTTTTTGCTGAAAAGATAGTCGGTGATGGCATTGCGATTAAACCTTCAGGTGATAAGATTGTGGCACCATTAGATGGAATGATAGGTAAGATTTTTGAAACCAATCATGCCTTTGCAATTGAATCCGATGAAGGCATTGAGCTTTTTGTTCATTTTGGTATTGATACTGTGGAGTTAAAAGGGGAAGGTTTTACTCGAATTGCAGAAGAAGGTCAGCAAGTTAAAATTGGCGATACAATTATTGAGTTCGATTTAGCTCTGTTAGAAAGTAAGGCTAAATCACTTCTAACGCCAGTTGTGATCTCAAATATGGATAGTATCACTGAATTAACCAAATTATCAGGTCATATTGAAGTGGGCAAAACTCCGATTATGCGTGTCAAAAAATAGTAACGTGTGAATTCAATTATTGATAATTTTTAAAAAAGAACCGCTCTGATATTAGCGGTTCTTTTTTTGACGATTAAATTAACGCCATTTTTTATATTGATTGATGAGACTATTTGTTGAGTTATCGTGCGATGTTACTGGTTTGTTATCAGCCAGTTCTGGTAAAATTCGACCAGCAAGCTGCTTACCTAATTCCACACCCCATTGATCAAAACTGAAGATATTCAAGATAATCCCTTGCACAAAAATTTTGTGTTCATACATTGCCACTAGCGCACCTAGTGAATATGGTGTGATTTTTTTCACTAAAATTGAATTGGTCGGGCAATTACCTTCAAATACTTTAAATGGTACAATCGATTTAACATCATCGAGATTTTTACCTGCATCTATAAATTCTTTTTCAACTTGATTTTTTGTTTTACCAAAAGCTAATGCTTCGGTTTGAGCAAAAAAGTTAGACATCAATTTAGGATGATGATCACTGACAGGATTATGACTAATCGCAGGTGCAATGAAATCACAAGGAATCAATTTTGTGCCTTGGTGAATCAGTTGATAAAATGCGTGTTGCCCATTGGTTCCTGGTTCTCCCCAGATAATGGGTCCAGTGGTGTAAGTGGTTTTATTTCCATTACGATCGACGCTTTTACCGTTCGACTCCATATTACCTTGTTGAAAATAAGCAGCAAAACGATGCATATATTGATCATAAGGTAAAATGGCTTCAGTTTCTGCGCCACAAAAATTGTTATACCAAATTCCAATTAGTGCAAGTAACGTAGGAATATTTTGCTCAATAGGTGAGGTTTGAAAATGCTTATCCATGGCATGAGCGCCAGCTAAAAATTGTTTGAAATTGTCAAATCCAATTGATAACACAATCGATAAACCGATTGCGGACCAAGATGAATAACGGCCGCCAACCCAATCCCAAAATTCAAACATATTTTTGGTATCAATCCCAAATTTAGACACTTCACCAGCATTGGTTGAAATAGCAATAAAATGTAACGCAACAGCCTGGTCATTTTTAGCAAAATCAAGCAACCATGTTCGTGCAGTTTGAGCATTTGTCATGGTTTCTTGCGTGGTAAATGTTTTTGATGCAACTAAAAATAGTGTGGTTTCAGGATTCACTTTTTTTAAAGTTTCGGCAATATGTGTACCATCAACATTGGAAACGAAATGCATGTTTAAATGATTTTTATAAGGGCGAAGAGCTTCGGTTATCATATGAGGACCCAAATCCGAACCACCAATACCAATATTAACAATATCGGTAATCGGCTTTCCTGTATAGCCTTTCCATTCACCACTAATCACTTTTTGGCTAAATGTTTCCATTTTATTTAAGACGTTATTTACGTCATCCATTACATTTTTGCCGTCAACGTAAATTGGTGAGTTAGATAGATTACGTAAAGCAATATGCAAAACAGCTCTATCTTCGGTTTGATTAATTTTTTCACCGCTGTACATAGCGTTAATGGCACCATTTAAATCACACTCATCAGCAAGTTTGTAAAGTGTTTCTAGTGCGCCTTGTGTGATGCGATTTTTAGAGAGATCTACTAAAAATTCATCTTCAAAATAAAGCGTTAATTTTTCAACGCGCTCAGGCTCGTCTTTTAATATTTGAGCGATTGTTTTATTTTTATTGGTTTCGTAACTTTGTTGTAGCGTTTTCCATGATGTGGTTTTTGTTGGATCTATTGATTTAAACATAGCAATTCCTTAAGTAAAATAATGACTGTGTCATGATATAACTATGCCTAAAATGATGCAAAGAAAAAGCAGAAATAATTTCTTGAACAAGATAATGATTATTCTATTTTATCAATCAATCAATCAATCAATCAATCAATCAATCGTAAGATCCCGCGTATTTAAATCAAATGGCGTTAGCTGGTAAACATAGTAGTTTAACCAATTACTAAAAAGCAAATAAGCGTGACTTCGCCATGTTGCTTTTGGCGTTAAATGAGGATTGTTATCGGGAAAATAATATTCAGGAATGGTAGGATTAAGACCAGCACTTAAATCTCGATAATATTCATTAGCCAGTGTTGATGAGTCATATTCAGGATGCCCCGTCACAAAAGCGATACGCTTATCTTTTGTTGACATTAAATATGCCCCAGTAATTTCGGACTGCGCTAATATAGTCAGATCGGTATACGTTTTTATGGTATTAATTGAAAAATCAGCAAATCGAGAATGTGGTGCTAGAAAAGTATCATCAAAGCCACGCGTTAAAATCGCATTAGCTTCAACGGTATGATGTTCATAAACACCAAATAATTTATTTTCACGCGTTTTTTTCGGAATGTCATATAAGATTTTTAGTGCGGCTTGTACCGCCCAACAGACAAACATTGTTGACGTAACGTGTTGTTGTGCCCATAAGATAATTTCATTAAGTTTTTGCCAATAATGCACATCAAAAAATTCGACTTTACCGAGTGGCGCACCAGTTATGATCAGTCCATCAAAATTTTGCTCTCTAATATCATTAAAGTCACAATAAAAGCTATTAAGATGTTCAGTGGGTGTATTTTTTGATGTATGCTGATCAATTCGTAATAGTTGAATATTAATCTGTAATGGAGAGTTAGACAATAAACGTAAAAATTGATTTTCGGTTTCAATTTTTTTCGGCATCAGATTTAAAAATAATAGTTTTAATGGTCGAATTTCTTGCGTATTGGCTCGAGATGACGTCATAACAAAAACATTTTCATTACGTAATAGATTAACAGCAGGTAAAGCGTCAGGAATTCGAATTGGCATGCGCAGCTCCTAAAGAAATAATCGAGGTTAATGGAGAAATGGACGTCTAGAAATCCATACAGCTAAATATACTGTTTTTCGTATATTTTGTCTAGGACACTTAATTTTAAATAAAAAACGCAATTTTTAGCCTTGCCTTATCTTGAATAAACGATAAGATAGCTACATTAAAATGCAAACCACTGCTCTCTTTATATAAAAGGGAGTTTTTTGTTTTTATGGAAAATCGAAATGATAAAGTCGTATTTATTTCATAAAGATGAACGCATAGGAGGATGAAATGCAACATATTCCAATGACCGTAAGAGGCGCAGAACTATTGCGAGCAGAGCTAGAAGAACTGAAAAATGTGAAACGCCCTCAAATCGTTGCGGCGATTGCGGAAGCAAGATCTCATGGCGATTTAAAAGAAAATGCAGAATACCATGCGGCAAGAGAACAACAAGGTTTCTGCGAAGGTCGGATACAAGAGATTGAAGGTAAATTATCACAATCTCAAGTTATTGATATCACTAAAGTAAAAAATACAGGACGCGTTATTTTTGGCGCAACCGTCACGGTCATTAATACCGATAACGATGAAGAAATTACTTATCGTATTGTTGGTGATGATGAAGCCGATTTTAAACAAAACTTAATTTCAGTAAATTCGCCAATCGCACGGGGACTTATTGGAAAAGAAGAAGGGGATATTGTTCAGATTAAAACCCCTGGTGGTGAAGTTGAATTTGAGATAACGGCAGTTGACTATATTTAACTTCTCAATGGCTTGGTATTCATAAAAATAGCGGAATACCAAGCAAAATAAATCAAAAAATATTATTTAGGCAGCGAAATTTTTTTTCTTCGCTCGGTCTAAATAGTGTAAAAATGGAACCGACAAGCTGAACGGATACGGCTTTTGTTTCACGGATAATCGCATCGCAAATCAATTTTTTTGTATCGCGATCTTCTGCTGAAATTTTGATTTTAATTAATTCATGAAAAGTTAGTGCTTGCTCAATTTCGGCAAGGACTCCTTCAGTGAAACCGTTGCCACCTATCATAACAATCGGTTTTAGATGATGAGCTTGGCTCTTTAAGTATTGTTTTTGTTTATTTGATAAATTCATTAATTTTTTATCATATCAAAGTTGTAATTTTGATATTCTACCCTTATATATATAGTCAAGCAACTTAAGATACTTATATAAACGAAGTATGAAAAAATAAGTATTGGTAAATGGCCTGAATAAAAAGCTTAACTTTTGACTAAAGGATTATCTCAGTGAGTAATAAAAAACGATCAGCAAGTTCGACTCGCTGGTTACAGGAACATTTTAAAGATCGTTTTGTACAGCAAGCACAAAAAAAGGGGTTGCGATCAAGAGCCTGGTTTAAATTAGAGGAGCTTCAGGGAAGTGATAAATTGTTTAAACCGGGGATTACCGTTGTAGATTTAGGTGCAGCACCGGGTGGTTGGTCACAGTATGTGGCTTCATTAATTGGTAATAAAGGGCGAATAATTGCTTGCGATGTTCTGACGATGGATCCGATAGTCGGTGTTGATTTTTTACAAGGTGATTTTAGGGATGAAGCCGTTTTAAACGCATTACTTGAAAAAGTCGGCGAACATAAAGTGCAAGTGGTGATGTCGGATATGGCCCCGAATATGAGTGGGCAACCTGCTGTTGATATCCCAAAAGCTATGTATCTTGTTGAACTGGCTTTAGATATGTGTCGTCATGTTCTTGCGCCTAATGGCAGCTTTATTGTTAAAGTATTTCAAGGCGAAGGATTTGAAGATTATTTAAAAGATGTCCGTTCTCTTTTTAAAACAGTCAGAGTCCGTAAGCCGCAAGCTTCTCGAAGTCGATCAAGAGAAGTCTATATTGTAGCAACAGGGATGAAGTAGCCAGTAGTTTAATTTTGTAGTATCATAATTTAAAATTTTAGTTGTAACACTAATTATCTTTGAGAGGTTTTTCTTTTGAGCGACATGGTAAAAAATTTGCTGATTTGGGGCGTTATTGCCGTGGTATTGATTTCAGTTTTCAATCAATTTAACTCGGTATCGAGCAATAATCCACAAGTCAATTATACCCAATTTAATTCAGATGTTACGAGTGGCAAACTTCAAGAAGTCAGAATTAATGGGCGAGAAATTGTGGCCATAACGAAAAATAATAGCAGCTATGTTACGTATGTGCCTTATTTTGATGATAAATTAATGGATGACTTAATTCTTAATAAAGTCAATGTGTTTGGTGTGCCTGATGAAAAACAGAGTCTATTCACCAGCATTTTAATTTCATGGTTTCCAATCATCTTTTTAATCGGTTTTTGGTTATTTATCATGCGCCAAATGCAAGGCGGTGGTAAAGGCGGTCCAATGTCTGTTGGTAAAAGTAAAGCAAAAATGCTAACGCCAGATCAAGTCAAAACTAAGTTTTCGGATGTAGCGGGAAGTGAAGAAGCCAAACAAGAAGTTACTGAAGTGGTTGATTTTTTACGTGATCCAAGTAAATACCAAAAGTTAGGTGGGCGTATTCCTAAAGGAATTTTAATGGTAGGTCCTCCTGGTACAGGTAAAACATTACTGGCAAAAGCCATTGCAGGTGAAGCGAATGTACCTTTCTTTAGTATTTCAGGCTCTGATTTTGTTGAAATGTTTGTTGGCGTCGGCGCATCGCGTGTTCGGGATCTATTTGAACAAGCACGCAAAAACTCCCCGTGTATCATCTTTATTGATGAAATTGATGCGGTAGGTCGTAAACGTGGTGCAGGTTCAATGGGCGGACATGATGAACGCGAGCAAACCCTTAATCAAATGCTAGTTGAAATGGATGGCTTTGAACCAAATAGCGGACTTATTATTATTGCAGCAACAAACCGTGTCGATATTTTAGACCCAGCATTACTTCGCCCAGGTCGCTTTGATCGACAAGTGCAAATTGATAAACCAGACATGAAAAGTCGTGAAAAAATTCTTGAAGTACATATTCGAAAAGTACCACTAGATAAAGGGGTTGATATCGGGGTGCTGGCTAGAGGAACGCCTGGGTATTCAGGTGCAGATTTAGCCAACTTAGTGAATGAAGCTGCACTATTTGCAGCGCGCCGTAATAAAAAAGTTGTCACGATGGATGAATTTGAAGAAGCGAAAGATAAAATCAATATGGGAACAGAAAGGCGTTCGCTGAGTATGACCCAAGAAGAGATTATATCAACCGCTTATCATGAATCTGGACATGCAATTCTTGGTTATTTAATGCCTGATCATGATCCCGTTCATAAAGTAACAATTATTCCACGTGGTCGAGCTTTAGGTGTGACGTTTTATTTACCGGAAGGCGATAGCACTTCTCATTCAAAAATGTGGTTCGAAAGCCGGATAACTTCAATTTACGGTGGGCGAATCGCTGAAGAAATCATTTTTGGTGAAGATAAAGTATCAACGGGAGCCGGTCAAGATATCAAAATGGCAACTAATCTAGCCAGATCGATGGTGACTGAATACGGATTTTCTGAAAAATTAGGCGTTTTATTCTATGATACTGAAGAAGGAAGTTATGGAAAAATGCGCGATATTTCGGATGATACAGCACGTATTATTGATGAAGAAATAAAGAACATTAGTGCACGTAACTATGCTAGAGCCAAGCAATTATTAACAGAGAATATCGATATTCTTCACGCGATGAAAGATGCTTTGTTAAAATATGAAACAATAGGCGCTAAACAAATTACTGAATTAATGAATCGACAACCCGTCACGCCACCAGAAGATTGGGTCGAAAAAGATGAGAAGAAGGCAGAAAAAGCAACACAAGAAGATGATACACCGCCAGAATCTACACATTAATGATTTAACTGATAAAATTAACGCGCTATTATGGCGCGTTTTTTATTAATTTTAGTAAGGTAATCAGTATGGAAATTCATTTTAACCAGCATGTTATGGATCTCTCTTTTCCGCATGTCATGGGGATAATTAATATGACCCCCGATTCTTTTTCTGATGGTGGAAATTATAATAATGTTGATGATGCACTACGACGAGTAGATAGTATGATTCAATCAGGAGCCACATTTATTGATATTGGTGGCGAATCAACCAGACCGGGCGCCAATGAGGTTTCAATTAATGAAGAACTCGATCGCGTCATTCCCCTAGTTGAAAAAGTAGCCCAATATTTTGATGTTTGGATCTCAGTTGATACATCTAAACCAACAGTGATAACTGAAGCAGCAAAAAGTGGCGCGCATTTAATTAATGATGTTAGAGCGTTAACCGAACCTGGCGCGTTACAGGCTGCTCAAAAAACTGGCTTGCCCGTTTGTTTGATGCATATGCAAGGCGAACCGAAAACGATGCAGCAAGCGCCTCATTATCAACAAGATATTGTTTTAGACGTTGATCAGTTTTTTGCAAGGCAAATTGAAGCTTGTATTAAAGCGGGTATTGATCGTGAAAAAATTATTTTAGATCCCGGTTTTGGTTTTGGAAAAACCGTAGCTCACAACTATCGTTTACTTTCAAAGTTAGATTATTTTCATCATTTTAATCAGCCTTTGCTTGTTGGTATGTCGAGAAAAAGCATGATAGGGCAAGTATTAAATGTACCGCCTAAAGAACGAATGATTGGCAGCATTTCTTGCGCGGTGATTGCGGCTATGAAAGGCGCTAAAATTATTCGTGTGCATGATGTGAAAGAAACATTTGATGCACTAAGAATTGTACAAGCAACATGGTCAGAAAAAGAGTCATTAAAAAGCGAGCTTTGTTAAATCACAAATTGAAAAACCTATGTTCATTTATAATGTTGCAACAAATATTCCAATGAAAATGACGAAACCAACATAATTATTATTCAGAAAAGCCTTAAAACATGCTTCTCGCTCGCGATCTTTAATCAACCATTGTTGATAAATGAAAAGTAATGCAGCGAAAAAAAGCGCAATCCAAAAGGCGATGTTAAGTTGGTTAATCATACCAATAGCAACATATAAACTAATAGTGATGATTTGCAATAAACCAATCATTAAGGTGTCATAGCGGTCAAACAAAATTGCCGTGGATTTGATTCCAATTTTAAGGTCATCATTACGATCAACCATGGCATAAGCCGTATCATAAGCGACTGACCAGCTAATATTGGCGAAAAATAGCAACCAGCAAGTAATTGGAAATTGCTCAATTGTTGCGGCATAAACCATGACAATCCCCCAGCTATAAGCAATACCTAAAATTAGTTGTGGAAGATGGGTCCATCTTTTCATAAAAGGATAAATTAATGCGGTTAGTACAGCAAAACAGCCAATTAGCCAAGTTAATTTATTAAGAAAAAGCAGCAGTCCTAAAGCCAACAGCAATAAAGTAAACAAAGTCCATAGTGCATTTTTTTCAGTGAGTGTTCCGTTAACAAGCGGGCGATGTTTGGTGCGCTCGACATGCCCATCAAAATGTCGATCCGCATAATCATTGATAACGCAGCCAGCGCAACGCATAATGATAACACCTAAAATAAAAATTCCGGTGATAAAAAAAGAAAATTCACCACCAGCAAGGCATAATGCAGAGAGTGTCGGCCAAAGCAGAAGAAAAATGCCGATAGGCCTATTTAAACGCATTAATTGTAAGTAAGCTTGCATTGTTATCTGAATCCGCAAAATTGATGTAAGAATTATACTTGTCATTATTGCTGTGATAAAGTAAGTTATGATGCTTACTGCAAAAATAAAATAAATTTTACTGTCAAACAGCACTTATTTTATCTATATGTTGATGTTATCGTTATTTAAGTTTTTATTTTGAATGACTAATCAGATCTAATAGTAGTTTGATGTGCAAATCAGAGTCATTGAGCGCGGGAATGTAATGGAATTTTTTTCCACCAGCATTCAGATAAAATTCACGGTTTTGTTCATTAATTTCATAAATCGTTTCAATGCAATCAACAGCAAAACCTGGGCAGATAACCTGAATATGCTTAATGCCGTTTAAAGCCAAATTTTTTAATAAATCAGTAATATTGGGCGATGTCCATTTTCCTCTACCAAATTTAGATTGATAAACCATCGTGATAGGGAGATCAATTCCGTTTTCTTTCAATTTTTTAGTCAGCAATTCAGTAGTCAGTTTACAACGTTTGCTATAGTCGTCGGCTCTTTTTTCAATATAACGCAGTGGAATGCCGTGATAAGAAAGCAGTAAATGTTCAGGTTTTCCATGATCGATTATTGATTGTTTAATGTTTAAGTAAAGCGCTTCAATATAATAAGGATGATCAGCATAGTCACGAATATGATCTGCTTTTGTGATGATAGGATTGGCAGGAAATAGTTGTGTTAGCTTATCAAAAACGGCTTGAGTTGTTGTCGTTGAATATTGCGGAAACATTGGCAAAAGAGTGATTTTTTCACAAGATTTTAATTTTTCAACCGCAGAAGATAGGCTAGGTTGACCGTAGGTCATTGCGAGTTCACAGCGGACATTAGGTAAGTGTTTCTTTAGTTTGTCGCGTAGTAACTTGCTATAGTGTAAAAGTGGTGACTGATTGTTAATCCAAATCTTTTTATAATGATTTGCAATATAGGGTACGCGTTTAGGTAGAATAATTCCGTGCAAAATCGGATACCAAAGCAAAGGGTTGAGATCAACGACATGGCGATCATGCAAAAACTCAGTTAAATATTGTTTAATCGATGCTGCTGTTATGTCGCTTGGCGTGCCAAGATTGATTAACAATATGCCTTCTTTTTTATCCACTTAATAGCCTCGCTTAAATCTAGATAAGATAGTTTGTAATTAACTTCAACAAACGTTCAAGCGCACCTTGATTTTGTTTGAGGACTTGATAGCCATTTTCACCTATCTGTTTTGCGCGATGTGGATCATCAAGCAAACAAGATAGTGTTGCACTAATCTCATTCGCATTGCTATCACAAATCAACATCCCTTTTGCATCAATTAACTGTTTACAAATCACGTTAAAATTAAAAAAATGCTTGCCCATGATAGTTGGAACATGATGTAACGCTGGTTCTAGTGGGTTATGTCCGCCATTTTCGGTTAAGCTGCCGCCGACTAAGGCAATATCCGCTAGTCCATATAGTTCAATCAGTTCACCCATGGTATCAATTAAGAGCACTTGGGTTTCATCCACCAGGCGGGTATTTTCACTACGACATTGATAATTAAATTTATTCTCAGCAATTAATTTTTCAACACTTTTAAATCGTTCAGGATGTCTTGGAACCAACATCAGCAATAGATTGGGATGTTGCTTTAATGTCTGTTTAAAAGCCGTTAAAATCATTTCGTCCTCGCCTGGGTGAGTACTTGCTGCAATAAAAACAGGGCGTTTAAGTTGCCATTTCTGCTTTAATTCAGCGATTTTATCTTTTTGTTGCTGTGTTAAATTGATATCAAACTTGATACTACCTGTAACCGTGAGATGAGATTTTGGTAATCCTAATTTAATAAATCGTTTTCCATCTTTTTGATTTTGCGCGGCAATTTGACTAATTTTAGGTAATAAGCGACGCATGCTTTTCCCTAATTTCGCATAACCTCTTGCTGATCGTTTAGATAATCGGGCATTTGCAATAATAAGAGGAATGTTACGTTTATGGAGCTGACAAATTAAATTAGGCCAAAGTTCGGTTTCCATGATAATCATTAATTTAGGGCGAACAAAATTTAAAAAGCGGTGAACCGCATCTGGAAGGTCATAAGGTAGATAGACATGACTAACGCTGCTGCCAAGCAAAGTTGTGACTCGTTCAGAGCCTGTTGGCGTCATTGTGGTTACTGTAATTGGTAAATGAGGGTAGTGGTGTTGTAATGCTTTAATTAATGGGATTGCAGCAATGGTTTCCCCAACCGATACTGAGTGCAGTAAAATCCCATCGGCGCAAACCTTACCCTTACAAAATCCGTAACGTTCAAGCCATCTTTTTCGATACGCAGGTGCCTTTCGGCTTCTTAATAATAAGCGTATCCAGATGAGCGGTTGAATTAAATAGAGTAAAAATGTATAAAAAATTTGCATATCCAGTTAACTTTCGATTTGAAAAAAATGCTGACGATAATAGGCTAGTTCTGTAATTGAGTCACGGATATCATCTAATGCTTGGTGCGAGCTCTGCTTACTGATTTTCTTTATAATATGAGGTTTCCACCGTTTTGCGAGTTCTTTAATAGTGCTAACATCTAAATAGCGATAGTGAAAATAGCGCTCTAAGTTAGGCATATAATTAAAAAGAAAACGCCGATCTTGGCCAATAGTATTACCGCAAATTGGTGAACTGTTTTCTGGTACCCATAATTTTAAAAATTCGATCGTTTGTTGTTCAGCATCCTCTTCGCTCAAATGACTGTTGCGGACTTTGTCAATTAATCCTGATTTGCCGTGCGTTTTTTTGTTCCATTCATCCATGAGCGCTAATTGTTCATCAGACTGATGAACTGCAAGAACTGGACCTTCCGCTAAAATATTTAGTTCTGAATCAGTTACAATTGTTGCAATTTCAATAATGCGATCCACATTTGGATTAAGCCCCGTCATTTCGAGATCGATCCAAATAAGATTGTTGTGACTAGTTTGAGATTGGTTTGTCATATCGTATGTATAAATTTTCTTTTTAATGCTAAGTAGTGTAGCATATCTGACTAACTGTTTGAGTAAAAATTAGCGACTGTGGCAAAAAATCAATTATCTAAAAATCAAAAAAGGCGAGTTGAAGCCAAACATCAAGCGCGCCTAAAGGCGCAACAAAATGAAAGTATTGATAATTTTTCATCACCTTATGATGGTGTGGTAGTCAGTCGTTTTGGTAAATCAGCTGATGTAGAAAACCACAATGGCGGCATTTATCGTTGCAGTATTCGCAGAACTTTACCATCAATTGTTACTGGCGATAAAGTTATGTGGAGAGAAAGCTTAAAGCCTAATACCAATGGGATTATTGAAGCGGTGCACCCTCGCCATTCAGAATTGGTTCGCCCTGATTTCTATGATGGAGTTAAGCCAGTTGCGGCAAACATTGACCAGATTGTGATTATTTCATCGGTATTACCTGAACTCTCTTTTAATATTATTGATCGTTATTTAGTTGCTTGTGAAGCCACCAATATTGAACCAATTATTGTGCTGAATAAAATTGATTTATTAAACGAGATACAAAAAGTCAAATTGATGGATCAGTTATCTATTTATAAAAGGATTGGTTATCAAGTTTTGTTTATTTCTTGTCAAACGCAAAATGGACTAAAAGAATTACAAACCTTGTTACAAGGGAAAATTTCGATTTTAGTAGGTCAATCAGGAGTCGGTAAATCAAGTATTATTAATTTGTTATTGCCGAACCAAGAAGTTGCCGCCACAGGGCAAGTATCGCAGTTTTCAGGGCTTGGTCAACATACGACAACGGCAACGCGCCTTTATCATTTACCAAATGGCGGTGATATTATTGATTCACCGGGCATTCGTGAATTTGGCTTATGGCATTTAGAACCAGAACAGGTGATTAATGGATTTAAAGAATTTTCAGATTATCTCGGTGGATGTCAATTTAGAGATTGCAATCATCTTGATACGCTAGGGTGTGCCTTACAAAAAGCGGTATTAGATAATCATATCGCTAAGTCAAGGTTGGAAAATTATAATAAGATTTTACTTAGCATGAAAGAAATGAAAACAAAAACGAATAAAAATTACCACTACTAAATGCATTACGTTAATTCAATAGTATGGGTTATCCGTTATAAAGCTTAATTAATATTTTATATACAGAACAGACTTATTTAACCAGCTACTGATGATTAAAGTAGCTGTTTAGGCAAGGATTCATCGTTTATTATTTTGAGTGGCTTTGTATGAAAAACTTTGTGTTTTCAAAGTGATAAACGACGTAAGATAAATCAAAAGGCGCGCCTGAAGTTGTATAGAAAATCTCTTCTACTGCCATAGCGGGTTCGTTTTCAGCAAGCTCCAGGTAATGTGCAATTTCAGCCTCTAATTTAATGACATTAAAATACTTATCAGAAAAGCCGATATTAATTTGGCAAACATTTTTTAGATAAGAAAAAATAGAGTTTTCAGCAATCTCTTTATTTAGATAAGGAACCCATTTTTTAAGATAATAAGATTGTTCAAACGCATAAATTTTTTGATTCATATATCTGACGCGTTTTACATAATAGATATCATCACTGGCATTGCATTGTAAGTGTTCTTGCAGATGCAAATTAGGTTTCATCAAATCAACATCATAGACGACAAAGTTACCAGACACTTCATTTGTTTCACCAGTAAACCCTTGTGTTTCCATGAAATTAAAATAGTCACTTTTTTTCAGTTGGCGAACAAAAATGCCACTGCCTTGCACTTGATAAATCACGCCAGATCGTTCTAATCGGTCAAGGGCTTTAATGATTGTGCTACGACTAACGCGATATTGAGTAATTAGCTCTTCAATATTAGGAAGTTGGGTTCCTTTAGATAACTCTTGCTGGTAAATCATTTGTTTTATTTTTAAAGCAACATCTTGGTACTTAAGCATTACAGGATCCATTATTTTTTATACAAATAATTATTTTAAATAATAGTATTTGTCTATATTAACATATCGTATCAAAATAAAGCGTGATTTAGATCACACTCAATCAAGCTAGTCATTAACAATATTATTGAGCGCGTATAATATAACGCAACTTAATATTTAAGGAACTTAAATTATGTCATCAAAAATTAGAGATTATAACCAACTAGCAAAAGATATCTTAACCGAGTTAGGTGGAGAAGAAAATATTGTTTCTGTCGCTCGCTGTGCAACTCGTTTACGTGTAGTAACAAAAAATACACCAGAAAAAGTGAAAGAAAAAATCACCAATTTAACTGGCGTTATTACCGTTATTGAAAAAGGCGGTCAAATTCAAATTGTTATTGGTACCAATGTTGATAAAGTGTATGCGTCATTCACACAATTAGTCAATATGGATGAAAAAGCGAAGATTGAACCGAACAGCTCTATTTTAAATCGTGTTATTGCAACGATGTCAGCGGTATTTGCGCCATTTATCTATATTTTAGCGGCAGCAGGGATTTTACAAGGTTGTTTGATCTTAATTAATTTAGCTTATCCCACTTTTGCCAATACTGGCACTTATCAAATTTTTAGTTTTATTTCGTGGGCGCCTTTTGCATTTTTGCCGATTTTTATCGCCATTACCGCCTCACAACATTTTAAATGTAATTTGTATATTGCTGTTGCTTGTTGTATGGCCTTGTTATCGCCAACTTGGAGTGCACTGGCAGCTCAAATTAAAGCTGGAGGGGTTATCGATCTGTTCGGAATAGCATTATCAGAAACCACTTATGCATCAACCGTGTTACCGCCGCTATTTTTAGTTTGGATCCTTTCTTATTTAGAGCGTTTTTTAGAGCCTCGTTTGCATAGTGCAGTTAGGCCACTGCTTCTGCCGCTAATTAGTTTGATTGTTATGGTACCATTAACTTTAATTTTTGTCGGTCCATTAACCGCAAATGTAGCTCACTATATTGCAAACAGTTATAACTGGCTGGTTTCTATGGCACCATCGGTTGCCGGTGGAATGATTGGCGCAGTGTGGCAAGTTTTTGTAATATTTGGCGTTCATTGGGGAATCACTCCTGTTGTATTGGCGAATTTTGAATTATATGGGAAAGACTCCTTCCAAGCCTTTCAAACTATTGCGGTAATTGGTCAAGTTGGTGCGGCGATCGGCTTTTACCTTAAAAGTAAAAATAAAGAGATGAAAACAGTTTCATTCTCGGCTTTCATCACTGGACTATTTGGTATTACTGAGCCGGCTATTTATGGGGTTAATTTACGTTATAAAAAGCCATTTATTTTTGGCTGTATTTCTGCGGCAGTAGGTGGAATTGTCGCTGGTTTTTTTAGCCCTTACTATTTTGCTTATGCAGGGTTGCCTGGTCCATTAACAATGGTTAATGCGATTAGTGCTGATTACCCTAGTTCTTTTATCGGAATTGCAATTGGCGTCGCAATCGGATTTTTAGGACCTATTTTATTAATACAACTGCTTGGTACGGGTGATAATACTCAAAGCACGAGTACTAATAACGAAAATGCTGATACTGAAAAATCTGAAAATGAATCAGATACGATTAAAGTAAAATAAAACGGATTTGAAATCTGATACAAGCTTCTCACTACGTCTTATTGTGATGGGTTTGTATCAAAAACGATAAATATAAAGAGTGATTTAGATCATAATCAATAAAATTAGTCATTAACAATGAGATTGAAACAATATTATTGAGCGCGTATAATATGAACCCAAATTCATATTGGAGGGCTTTAAATTATGTCATCACAAATCAGAGACTATAACCAGCTAGCGAAAGATATCTTAACTGAGTTAGGTGGTGAGGAAAATATTGTTTCTGTCACTCGCTGTGCGACTCGCTTGCGCGTCGTAACCAAAAGTACGTCAGAACAAGCTAAAGAGAAGATTGCTAATTTGACCGGTGTCATTACGGTTGTTGAAAAAGGTGGTCAAATTCAAATTGTTATTGGTACCAATGTTGATAAAGTTTATGGTGCATTTACTCAATTAGTTAATATCGAAAATAAATTAGATGTCGAAAATAAAGGTAGTGTTTTAAATCGTATTATTGCAACCATGTCAGCAGTATTCGCACCTTTTGTCTATATTCTAGCCGCAGCAGGGATTTTACAAGGTGGTTTAATTTTAATTAATTTAGTTTATCCGGCTTTTGCTGATACTGGTACTTATCAAATTTTCAGTTTTATTTCGTGGGCGCCATTTGTCTTTTTGCCTATTTTTATTGCCATTACCGCCTCACAACATTTTAAATGTAATTTATATATTGCCGTTGCGTGTTGTATGGCTTTGCTATCTCCAACGTGGAGTGCTTTAGCCGCTCAAATTAAAGCTGGCGAAGTGATTGATCTGTTTGGCATTGCATTATCAGAAACCACTTATGCATCAACCGTGTTACCGCCACTATTTTTAGTTTGGATCCTTTCTTATTTAGAGCGTTTTTTAGAGCCACGTTTACACAGTGCAGTTAGACCTCTTCTTCTTCCACTGATTAGTTTAGTTGTTATGGTTCCACTCACTTTACTTATTGTTGGACCATTAACCGCAAGCGGTGCTCACGCGGTGGCTAATGGCTATAATGCCCTTGTATTGATGGCGCCATCCGTTGCGGGTGCGGTTATTGGTGGTTTTTGGCAAGTACTGGTGATTTTTGGTGTTCATTGGGGCATGGTTCCAATTCAACTTGTTAATTTTGAGTTATATGGAAAAGATTCTTTCCAAGCATTTCAAACTATTGCGGTAATTGGACAAGTTGGCGCAGCAATGGGCTTTTATATCAAAAGTAAAAATAAAGAGATGAAAGGTGTTTCTTTATCTGCATTCATAACTGGATTATTCGGGATCACTGAACCTGCGATTTATGGCGTTAACTTACGTTACAAAAAACCATTTATTTTTGGTTGTACTTCTGCCGCAATTGGTTGTATTGTCGCGGCATTTTTTAATCCTTTCTATTATGCCTACGCAGGTTTGCCTGGACCACTAACTATCGTCAATGGTATTAGTGTTGAAAATCCAAGTTCTTTTATCGGTATTGTTATTGGCGCAGCGATTGGATTTTTAGGTCCGATTCTATTAATCCAACTACTTGGTACGGGTGAAAATGCTAAAGTTACTGCTGGCGTGGGTACAGAAGTTGAAGGGTCAAAATCTGAAAATGAACAAAGCAATATTGAAGAAAAAGCATCAAAAAAAACTAGGGCAATCAATGTTGTAAGCCCAATGACTGGTGACGTTGTTGATCTTAGTGAAGTTCCAGATCCTGCATTTGCTCAAAAATTAATGGGTGATGGTATTGCGATTAACCCAACAGAAAACAGTGTTTATGCACCATTTGATGGGGAAGTCACAGCCATGTTTGATGCATCAAAACACGCAATTGGGCTAGTTTCAAAAAATGGTATAGAGCTCCTTATTCATGTCGGAATTGACACGGTGAATTTGACAAATAATGAGTTTAATTATCATGTTAAGTTAAATCAAAAAGTGAAAAAAGGTGATCTGCTTATTACATTTGATAAAGATGCCGTAATTGCAGCAGGATATCCGTTGATTACACCAATCATTGTTGTTAACACCGCAGATTACCAACAGATTGATGTCACAAATAAAAAAATAATAACATCGCAAGATAAGTTATTCTCAATTAAAAAATAATAAGGTAATAAAATGAATAGCAAAAATTTTTTATGGGGCGGAGCATTAGCCGCTCATCAATTTGAAGGGGGCTGGAATGAAGGTGGAAAAGGCCCTAGTGTTGTTGATGTCATGACAGCAGGAGCGCATGGCGTTGCAAGGCAAATCACAGAAAACATTGATGACGACAAATTTTATCCAAACCATACTGCAATTGATTTTTATCACCTTTATAAAGATGATATTAAGTTGTTTGCTGAATTAGGATTGAAATGTTTACGCACGTCAATCTCGTGGACACGAATTTATCCGAAAGGCGACGAGTTAACGCCAAATGAAGAAGGACTTCGTTTTTATGATGCTGTTTTTGATGAATTACTTGCACACGGCATTGAACCCGTTATTACGTTATCACATTTTGAAATGCCACTGCATTTAGCACGTGAATATGGTGGCTTTCGCAATCGTAAAGTGGTTGAGTTTTTTGAGCGCTTTGCGACGACTTGTTTTGAACGTTATCAACATAAAGTTAAATATTGGATGACATTTAACGAAATTAACAACCAAATGGATACGAGCAATCCAATTTTCTTTTGGACTAACTCGGGTGTTCAAGTTAAAGCCGGCGAAAATCCACAAGAGGTACTTTACCAAGTCGCTCACTATGAGCTTTTGGCAAGTGCTAAAGCGGTGATTGCAGGTAAAAAAATCAATCCTAATTTACAAATTGGTTGCATGGTTTCTCATGTGCCAATTTATCCTTTTTCTTGTAATCCTAGTGATGTAATGGCTTCTGAAATCGCTATGCATCAACGTTACTTTTTTTCTGATGTTCACGTGCGAGGTTACTATCCATCGTATGCCTTAAAAGAGTTTGAACGAGAAGGCTACAAACTCGATATCACAGAAGAAGATTTAGCCATATTAAAACAAGGAACGGTTGATTACATTGGTTTTAGTTATTACATGTCAACTGTTGTAAAAGCCGATGCCAAAAATAATGTTAGCAACAATATTGTTAATGGCGGTTTAGCAAATGGCGTTGAAAATCCTTATATCAAAACGAGTGATTGGGGATGGGCAATTGATCCAGAAGGGCTTCGTTATACTTTAAATCGTTTTTATGATAGATATCAGCTACCATTATTTATTGTTGAAAACGGTTTTGGTGCGATAGATGAACTTGAAGAGGGTAATCAAGTGCATGATAAACCACGGATTGAATATCTATCAGCTCACATTAAAGCAATGTTAACTGCTATTAATTATGATGGTGTTGACGTCATGGGCTACACCGCTTGGGGAATTATCGATGTGGTCTCTTTCACTACAGGTGAAATGAAAAAACGTTATGGTGTGATTTATGTTGATCGCGATAATGAAGGCAACGGAAGCATGAAACGTTACAAAAAAGATTCATTTGCTTGGTATAAAAAAGTGATTGAAACGAATGGAAAAAGTTTAGCCTAATCGATTTTTTCTTATTTTATGCTTGTATTGGCTGATGATAAAAAAATCAGCCGATATAAATTTCTACAAAACGAACAAATCTACCAGACTTAAGTGTTTCCGCCAACCATTAATAACAATGATTGATTCTGACTGTGACTATCTGCTTGTTAATTTTTCATACCGATATCTTTAATCACAAAAACAGCAACAAAAATACGACAAATTGTTTTTACTGTGGCAAAATGAGCGACTAAAATAAATCCTAATAAATTTCGCTTATATAACGATTTTTTGTTTATATTGAATCATTACAGGTATGAATATGTCTTGGCAACCTTCTGCACCAATGCAGAACCTTTTAAAACGTGCAAAAATTATCGCTAAAATAAGGCAATTTTTTGCAGATCGCTGCATTTTTGAAGTTCAAACGCCAATACTAAGCCAATATGGCGTAACGGATCTGCATTTGAGTAGTTTTGAGACTCATTTTTTTAAGCCTGGCGAAAAAAGTGATGAAAGCTTAAATGGTGCAGGGAAAAAAATGTCGCTCATTACTAGTCCTGAATATCATATGAAAAGACTATTAGCGGCGGGAAGCGGTCCTATTTATCAAATTTGCCCTTGTTTTCGCAATCATGAAGAAACGAGTTCTCATCATAACCCAGAATTTACCATGCTTGAGTGGTATCGAATTCAATTTGATATGTTTCAAATGATGAATGAAGTTGATGACCTTTTTCAATTTATTTTAGATTGTGAACCAGTTGAAAAAATAACCTATCAAAATGCGTTTATTCGTTATATTGAGCTCGATCCACTCGAAACCGATCGAGCGCAATTAGTTGAGGCTGTCGATAAGTTAAATATAGGATTTAACACAGAGAATGTTGATAAGGACACATTGCTGCAGTGTTTGTTTACTTTTGGTGTTGAGCCACATATTGGTCAGGATAAGCCCGTTGCTATTTATAATTTCCCCGCATCACAAGCTGCGTTAGCTGAAATTAGCAGTGAGGATCACCGAGTTGCAAGACGTTTTGAATTCTATTATCAAGGCGTGGAGTTGGCGAATGGGTTTAAAGAATTAACCAATCCGCAAGAACAAAAACTTCGCTTTGAACTGAATAATCAAGATCGAAAAGCCAATAATTTACCGGAACAGACGATTGATGTTGAACTTTTAGCCGCATTAGAGGCAGGATTACCCGATTGTTCAGGTGTGGCTATTGGTGTGGATCGTCTAGTGATGCTCGCACTTAATATGACCTCATTAGAAGAGGTGATGGCTTTTACTTTCGAGAAGGCTTAACGCATGTTATTGATGTTTACACTAACGGAATGGATAATTGTTATTATCGGTTTATTGGCAATTATTTTGCTCATCTTTTTTATTAAATCTCATTTAGAGATGAATAATCAAAGACAAATTTTTGAGCTACAATTGACTCAAAAGTCGTCAACCAATCAGACGTTATTACAAGAAATATCAAAATTACAGCTCGAATTGAGCCAATATCAACAGCAGAATCTTGAACAAAATATTAAAATTAGCGAACTTAAAACACGCTTAGAAGAGACGATACTGGCAACGAATGAACGGAAAAAATTACTAGAACAGAGTGAGCAGCGCCTAACAGTTCAATTTGAAATTCTAGCCAATCGTATTTTTGAAAATAGCGGAAAAAGGCTTGAACAACAAAATAAACAAAGCCTTAACTATTTACTTTCGCCACTTAAAGAACAATTAGATACGTTTAAAAAACAGGTACAAGATAGCTTTGGTCAAGAAGCAAAAGAGCGGCACACATTAACTTATGAGATCCGCAATTTGCAAAAACTCAATGAAATTATGACTAAAGAGGCAACCAATCTCACTAACGCACTTAAAGGTAACAATAAAACGCAAGGTAATTGGGGCGAAGTAATTTTAAACCAAATTTTAGAAAGTTCAGGACTGAGAAAAGGTTATGAATATGAGACACAAGTCAGCTTATTAAATGAAGATCAGCAACGATTACAACCTGATGTTATCGTTCATTTACCTCAAGGCCATGATGTGATTATCGACGCTAAAGTGACATTAGTGGCGTATGAGCGATTTTTTAATAGTGATAATGATGTCGAGCGAGAAAAAGCAATATCGGAACATTTAGCAGCCGTTCGCAACCATTTAAAACAACTTAGCCAAAAAGATTATCATAAACTTGTTGGGTTTCATTCATTAGATTATATTTTAATGTTCATACCTGTTGAGCCGGCTTTTTTAAGCGCGATACAACATGATCCCTCATTAATTACCGAAGCCCTGAAACACAATATTATGATTGTTAGCCCTAGCACATTACTCGTTGCATTACGAACGATTCATAATTTGTGGCGAGTGGAACATCAAAATCAACATGCCGAATTAATTGCTGATCGAGCAAGCAAGTTATACGATAAGGTGCGTGGTTTTATTGAAGATATGGAAAATTTAGGTAATAGCCTTGATAAAGCACAACAAACCTACTTTAGTTCAATGAATAAACTCGCTAAAGGGCGAGGAAATATTATTGCACATGTCGAACGATTTCGAGAATTGGGCGTTGAAGTTAAAAAACCAATAAAAGATGAATTGACTTTATCGGCTATCGATAGTGATGAAATCGAAAAGTAATTACTCGCACTTTTGGAGAACACATCATCCCAATTAACATCATTAATCAGCTAAAAATAGGCGTGATATTTTAATCACGCTGCCGTTCTTCTTCCCTTATTGCCTGTTGCTATTGGAATAAAAAATCAATTAAATTAAGACTAGGCAAATGAATTAACAACATTTACAATGAAAATTAACTTTTAATTTATCAACTAAAGGATTAAAAACTATGCCTATCTCTTATATTTTAATCGGTGTTATTGTCTTATTGGCTTTAGTACTGGTTTTAAAAACGATTTCTATTGTTCCTCAAGGGTATCAATACACCATTGAACGCTTCGGCAAATATACGCGCACCTTTGAACCTGGACTCAATATTTTAGTTCCATTTATTGATAACATTGGTCGAAAAATTAATATGATGGAACAGGTTTTAGATATTCCGTCACAAGAAATTATTTCAAAAGATAACGCAAACGTGCAAATTGATGCGGTGTGTTTTATTCAAGTACAAGATGCGCCAAGAGCGGCTTACCAAGTTAATCAACTTGAACGCGCGGTTATTAATTTAATGATGACGAATATCCGTACCGTATTAGGTAGCATGGAACTTGATGAAATGCTATCTCAGCGCGATCACATCAACTCAAAATTACTCAGCATTGTTGATGATGCAACGAGCCCATGGGGGATAAAAATTACGCGGATTGAAATTCGTGATGTTCGCCCACCAGCTGAATTAATTGCCGCAATGAACGCTCAAATGAAAGCAGAACGAAACAAACGGGCTGAAATTCTTGAAGCCGAAGGGGTTAGACAAGCGGCAATTTTGCGTTCTGAAGGTGAAAAACAATCAGAAATTTTAAAAGCTGAAGGTGAAAGGCAAGCTGCATTTTTACAAGCTGAAGCGAGAGAGCGAGCAGCCGAAGCCGAAGCAAAAGCAACCCAAATGGTATCCGATGCCATTGCTGCAGGTAACATTAATGCCATTAACTACTTTGTGGCACAAAAATATACCGATGCACTACAACAAATTGGTTCATCCGATAACAGTAAAGTTATTATGATGCCATTGGATGCGACAAGTTTAATGGGTAGTGTTGGTGGTATTGCGGAATTAATTAAAAATTCAACTAAATAATTGAGCGATGTTGTTGTTAGACGGTTTAATTTTAGTTTAAATCTCATTAAAGTTGGTAGTGTAAGAATATTTACCTGCCAACTTTTACCAAAACAGTAAGATAAGTGTGATTGATTAAATCGCCACACATAACCCACATAACAGTAAGGATACTTAAAATGACTGATTTTTTACATGCTATTTATCAAGATCCGCAATGGGTATTTATGGGATTAGGTTGCCTTTTATTAATTTCTGAGTTATTAGGCACCGGCGGGTACGCATTATGGAGCGGCACCTCGGCTATTATTGTTGGATTGATTGCTTGGATTGTTCCTTTCTCATGGGGAATTTTATGGATTTTATTCTCTATTTTTACTTTAATTTCGGCTTATGTTTGGTGGTTATGGCTCAAAAAAAATAATCGTGAGAATCCACAAAAAACCGTTTTAAATAAACCGAAGCATGATCTTATTGGTGTTAAAACGGTTGTTGTTGAAGCGATTATTAATGGTCGCGGACGAGTTAAAATTAAAGATGGTTCATGGTCGGCTAGATGTGATGAGGATTTGGTAGAAGGAGCACGAGTTCAAGTAACTGATGTTGACGGTATCTTACTTACGGTTATCAAAGTCAATTAATCAGTGTTCACAATGTTTAGTGCTTTTTAATGTGCCATTAAGGTGAAAAATGACAAGAAATCGGCATTAAAAGCATTGATTAAAGCTAATGATGAATAATTAATTCGACAGTTCTATCACCCACAAAAATTGACAGTCGTTATTTTGAAGAAAAATTTAGCATCATTAAATTGCTGGTTGAAATCTATTTTTTAACCTTTGCAATATTCCTGCGTTTGGCGGAGATTGATAACGATATACTCAAGCAAAATAACGTTACCTTATAGGCATCTTTTTACAAAAGGATGCCTTAGTCTAAAAGCCTTATATTATTGAATGTCTAGGCACCTTATGAGATACTGCATCTTTATTTTTATTCTAAAGTGTCCACAATCAATGGTACGTCGCTTATTTTAGTTATCTAAACCATTGCGCTTAAGAATTGCGCTACACTTAATTAGGCATTTATTGCTTTATATTAATTGTTTTTAACCAATAGAGGAAAGAATTTGCAACAATCACTACATGATTTTATTTTTGATAAAATTGACGATTTAAAAGGGAAAGATATTGTCTCCATTGACGTTCGTAATAAATCAAGCATTACTGACTACATGGTAATTTGCACAGGAACATCAAGCCGTCATGTCTCATCAATCGCCAGCCATTTGCTTGATGAAGCAAAAAAACAAGGGCATTTAGTTCTGGGTAGCGAAGGGCAAAGTGATGCCGATTGGATTGTTGTCGATTTAGATTCTGTTATTGTTCATATTATGCAAGAAGAGAGCCGACAACGTTATGAGCTTGAAAAACTTTGGCGTTGATATCTTAAGTATAACTTGATATTTTTGAGTGTAATATATTGAAACTACAATTAGTTGCAGTAGGAACCAAAATGCCATATTGGGTCAATACGGCATTTGATGATTATCAATCGCGCTTTCCTAAAGATATGCCGCTTGAATTAATCGAAATTCCAGCTGGAAAGCGGACTAAAAACGCTGATATTCCATGTATATTAGATAAAGAAGGTGATTTGATGCTAGCGGCTTGTGGAAATGGTAATTGCATTGTTACGCTAGATATGCGTGGTAAAGCCTATACAACACAAGAATTAGCAACACAACTTGAGCGTTGGAAAAATGATGGGCGCAATATGTCTTTATTGATTGGTGGGCCAGAGGGCTTGTCGCCAGCTTGTAAAAATGCAGCAGAACAAAGTTGGTCACTTTCACCTTTAACATTACCGCACCCATTAGCGAGAGTTATTGTTGCCGAAAGTCTTTACCGAGCATGGAGTTTAACGGCTCATCACCCCTATCATCGAGAATAATCAATGTGTAATATTATTTTAGATTTACAAATTGCTAGCGAAGATACTGATAATTTACCGAGTGAACGGCAAATCATGCAGTGGTTAAATTTGATATTACCTCAATTTATCGATAGTGGAGAATTGACCATTCGTATTGTCGATGAGCAAGAAAGCCAATTGTTGAATAATCGCTATCGTAAAAAAAATAAACCCACTAATGTACTCTCTTTTCCTTTTGAAGCGCCTGTTGATATTGAAGTGCCATTACTTGGCGATTTAGTTATTTGTAAATCAATTATTGAATCGGAAGCATTAGAACAAAATAAATCGCTCACTTCTCATTGGGCGCATATCATCGTACATGGCTGCTTGCATCTATTAGGTTATGACCATATTGCTGCTGACGAAGCAGAGGAGATGGAAAATATCGAAATTGATCTTATGGCACAATTAGGGTTTAATAACCCGTACCTAATTAAGGATGAATAAAATAATCGATATTTTGCTCAACAATTTAAAATTGGCGGAAAGATTAAGTAAAATATTATAAACATCAAATGATGAGGAAATAAAAAAGATGAATGATGATAATCATCGAAAACCTAAAAAAGGGTTTGCTTTATGGTTAAGTCAATTTTTTAATTCGGAACCACAAGATAAAGATGATCTAATCAAAATGATTCGTGAAGCTGAAGATAACGAATTAATCGATGTTGATACATTGGACATGATTGAAGGTGTAATGGATGTTGCCGAACAACGCATTCGAGACATCATGATCCCGCGATTACAAATTATCACTATCAAAGATAGTTATTCTTTTGATCAATGTTTAGATATTATTTTTGAACATGGGCATTCTCGTTATCCAGTTATTAGTGAAGATAAAGACCATATTGAAGGGATCTTATTGGCAAAAGATCTGTTAATGTTTATGCGTCAAGGAATCGATAATTTTGACCTAAAAAAAATATTACGCCCAACGATTATTGTTCCAGAAAGTAAACGTGTTGATCACATGTTAAAAGAATTTAGAATGCAACGCTATCATATGGCTATTGCGATTGATGAATTTGGCGGTGTATCTGGACTGGTAACCATTGAAGATATTTTAGAATTAATTGTTGGTGATATTGAAGATGAGTATGATGAAGTGGAAGATCGTGATATTCGTAGGATATCTTCAACGATTTATACTGTAAAAGCGTTAACTCCCGTCAATGAGTTTAATGAAGTGTTTGGCACTCATCTCAGTGATGAGGAAATGGATACGATTGGTGGCGTTGTTATGCAGTATTGCGGTCATTTACCGGTGCGTGGTGAAACCGTAACGATTGAGAATTACCAATTTAAAGTGACCATTGTTGATCGCCGCCGCATCATACAAGTTCATGTTACCATTCCTGATGGCGCGCCCATCCCTAATTTAGAATAAATTGATCATGTTTAAACGCCTTTTTTTAAGTTTATTGCTAGGTGCAATTGCGGTTTTTAGTTATGCACCTTTTGATTTTTGGCCGCTTGCTTTTGTTTCATTTATTGGGCTTTTATGGCTGATTGCTGATCGTAGCAAAAAACAAGCGATGCTATTAGGATTTATGTGGGGCATTGCTTATTTTACGGCTGGTTCTCACTGGGTTTATGTGAGTATTCGCCAATATGGTGATTTACCGACATTTTTGTCAGTTATTGTGTTAGCGTTTTTTGTTGCTTATTTATCGCTTTATCCGATGTTATTTGCATTATTGCTGAGATGTTGTGATAAATTAGCACCGCGCTATTCATTTAAACAATGGGGAATTGCTGCGCCACTTATTTGGCAAATAACTGAATTTTTACGTACAAATGTCATGAATGGGTTTGCTTGGCTTGAATTAGGGTATACACAACTTGATAGCCCCTTACGTTCTTATTTTCCTATTATCGGCATATATGGTGTTAATCTTATTACCTCACTGTTATCAGGGCTGATACTGTATGTCATTTTTTCTATTTACCAAAAAAATAAATTAAAAAATGTAGTTTGTTCGGCTATTGCACTTTTATTGTTCGGTTTTGCACCATTATTGTTCAAAAATGTGAATTGGGTAGAGATCGATGCTCGTCGTTCGGCTAATTTCACGTTAATTCAAGGTAACATTAGTCAGTCATTACGTTGGGATCGTGAACACTTAAATAACACACTTGCTATTTATTCATCTTTAACGGAAGCGAATTTAAAGAAAAGTGATATTATTATTTGGTCTGAAGCTAGCATCACGGATCTTGAAACGAAACAACAAGATTTTTTAAACAACCTAGATGCTAGAGCCAGAGCCAATAACAGTAATATTGCCGTTGGAATTATTGATTACCGTTTTGATGATCATCTCAATCAATCACGATCGATTTATAATACATTACTCGTGCTGGGGGACGAAAACCCCTATCAATACGAGACAACTAATCGTTATCAAAAACATCATCTTGTTCCTTTTGGTGAATATACGCCTTTTGAAGTTCTCTTAAAGCCGCTCGCAAGACTACTTGATATTCCTATGTCTTCAATGCAATCTGGCCCCGAAAAGCAAGCGCCTTTAATAATGAAGAATTTTAAATTCACAACGGCTATTTGTTATGAAGTTGTCTTATCAAACCTAATATGGAAAAATTTTCAGCCAGATACCGATTTTATTTTAACCGTCTCTAATGATGCATGGTTTGGCGATAGTATTGGTCCTTGGCAACATTTACAAATGGTGCAGGCAAGAGCATTGGAATTTGGACGGCCTTTAATTTTCAGCACTAACAATGGCATTACAGCGATCATTGATCATCATGGTAAGGTCATTAATCAATTACCTCAATTTAAAGAAGATGTTCTGAATCAAAAATTATCACCAACCGTTGGGTTAACACCATATGCTAAATGGGGGAATACACTTTATTACATAGCGTTAGCTTTACTGTTTATTGTGTTGTTTATTAGAAGGCGACAATAATTTCATATTGGCATATTTATTGCATTATGCTCTTTATCTGATAAAAAATGATTGTTATTGCGTCACTTTAATAAAAGGAAAATAAAATGAAGAAAAAAATGCAAATTGCTAAATTAACGTTATCTTTTATTATGTTAGGTTTAATGAGTCATCATGCGCTAGCCGATGAATTAAAAGGCACACTCGCTAAAATTAAAGAGAGTGGTGTTATTGTTGTTGGACATCGTGAATCTTCTATTCCATTCTCTTATTATGATAAAAAACAAGCGGTCATTGGTTACTCTCAAGATTATTCAAATTTAATTGTTGATGCGGTAAAAAAAGAATTGAATTTGCCTAACTTAAAAGTGGAATATTTACCCATTACCTCTAAAACGCGAATTCAATTATTAAATAACGACACTTATGATTTTGAATGTGGTTCAACAACAAATAATGTAGAACGTCAAAAAGTAGTTGATTTTTCAAATAATATTTTCATTGTTGGCACCCGTTTTTTAGTTAAAAAAGATAGCAATATTAACGGTATTGACGATTTAAAAAATAAAAATGTGGTGACTACAGCTGGCACAACATCTGAAATTCTTTTGAACCAACTGAATAATAAAAACGGTTTAGGCATTCGAATTGTTACACCTAAGGATCATGGCGATTCATTTAATGCTTTAGAAACAGGGCGCGCTGCTGCATTTTTAATGGATGATGCATTACTGGCAGGAGAGCGCTCTAGAGCAATCAATCCTAGTGACTGGAAAATTGTTGGAGAACCGCTTTCTTACGAAGCTTATGGCTGTATGTTAAGAAAAGGAGATGCTCAATTTAAGCAATTAATGGATAAAACGATTGCCAATGCGCAGAAATCAGGGAATGCATTAATATCTTATAATAAATGGTTTATGCAACCAGTACCGCCAAAAAATGCCAATATGAATCTTGAAATTTCGCCGAAAATGACAGAACTATTTGCGAATCCTAATGATAAAGCATTAGATTAATCATGATTTGTATTGCTAATCAAATGTACTAAATATCAATTATTATTTAGTACATCACTCACTTCAGTGGATTAAATATAGTATGAATTTTAATTGGATGTTATTTTTTGAATCGACACCTTATGGTGATGGAATTTATCTAAATTGGCTTTTAGGTGGTGTTTTTGTCACGGTCTCACTTGCAGCTACTGCTTGGATTATTGCTTTTATACTGGGTTCTATCATCGGGATTTTAGGCACGGTGAATAATGGCTATTTAAATCGGTTTGCAGCTGGCTATATTCAATTATTTAGAAATATTCCGTTATTAGTACAAATGTTTATTTGGTATATGTTTACACCTGAATTATTAACAGGCAGCTTAAAAACATGGTTTATTGCTGATTTATCACCAGATATTAGCTCTTTTATTATTGCCGCCATTGCATTAGGGTTGTTTACTTCCGCTCGCGTTGGTGAACAAGTGAGGACAGGCATTCAAATTTTACCTCAAGGCCAAAAATATGCTGCGATTGCGCTTGGTTTATCAAACAGACAAACTTACTGGTATATTTTACTTCCTAATGCTTATCGTCGCATTATTCCTCCAATGACATCTGAAATGACCAATATTATTAAAAATTCATCTGTTGCTTCAACAATAGGATTAATTGATCTTATTGGGCAAATTGACCGCATAAACGAATCGACGAATAGCATTGTTGAAATATTATTGGGCGTCACTTTAGCATTTATGTTGATTAACTATGTTGTCATTAACCTAATGCGAATTGTGGAGAAAAAAACTCGTCTACCTAATATGGCTTACGGAGGATAACCATGCAATTAATTAACTGGATTGCAAATATCCCTTCATTAGTCTATGAAAATTATCATTTATTATTAAATGGACTATGGTTAACAACTAAAATTACATTTATTGCTGTTGTGGTTGGCATTATATGGGGCACGGCACTTGCGTTAATGCGTTTATCAAATAGTAAAATATTAAATGCATTTGCGAAAACTTATGTGACTTTATTTCGCTCAATCCCTTTATTATTGGTATTACTTTGGTTTTATTTAGCATTACCTCAAGTGATTAAGTCTTTATTTAATTTACCGCCTTATGCTGATGTGCGAATTGTCTCTGCCATGATTGCATTTGCTTTATTTGAAGCGGCGTATTATTCTGAAATTATCCGAGCAGGAATTAATTCTGTCGCGAAAGGTCAGTACTATGCCTCTTATGCTCTAGGTATGACATCCGCTCAATCAATGAGGTTGATTATTTTGCCTCAAGCTTTTAGATCAATGATTCCATTGTTATTGACACAAGGTATCATTCTATTTCAAGATACCTCTTTAGTATATGTTATGAGCTTGATTGATTTATTTGGCGCGAGCGTAACTCAAATTGGTTCTGTACAAGGTGGAACGGTTAAATATTCAATGATTATATTTGCTGCGGCAATTTATTTTGTAATTTGCTTTACAGCATCTCGTTTAGTTAATTATTTTAAAAAAGGATAAGTCAATGATCTCCTTAGAGAATGTATCTAAATGGTATGGACAATTTCAAGTTTTAAAAGATTGCTCCACACATGTTGATAAAGGTGAAGTCGTTGTTGTTTGTGGCCCGTCAGGTTCAGGTAAATCAACATTAATTAAAACAATTAATGGGCTTGAACCGGTTCAAAAAGGGAAAATTATGATTGGCGAAACGGAAGTCACCAATAATTCAACGAATTTAGCAAAGCTACGCTCAAAAGTCGGAATGGTTTTTCAGCATTTTGAATTATTTCCTCATTTGAGTATTATTAAAAATTTGACATTAGCTCAAGTTAAAGTACTTGGGCGCGCAGATGAAGAAGCACAAGAAAAAGCGTTAAACCTTTTAGAACGAGTCGGGCTTTTAGCTCATGCAGATAAATATCCAGCTCAACTATCAGGAGGACAGCAACAACGCGTTGCAATAGCTCGTGCTTTGTGTATGGATCCGATAGTGATGCTATTTGATGAACCAACTTCAGCTCTTGATCCAGAAATGGTAAATGAAGTATTAGATGTTATGGTTGAACTTGCTTATGAAGGCATGACGATGATGGTTGTTACTCATGAAATGGGATTTGCACGTAAAGTGGCTAATCGCGTTATCTTTATGGATGCGGGTGAAATTATTGAAGATACATCAAAAGAGCAATTTTTTACTAATCCACAATCGGATAGAGCAAAAGACTTTTTAGCTAAAATCATCCATTAATTTGCAAAATAAAAAAGTAACGTTTTATGAATCATTAAGCGCTGACATAAAAATGATTAGCACTATGATTTTTATTTGGTGATGTGATTGAATTAACACATTCGTGCCAATTTTTATTAATAATTATCAATCAATACTCGAAAATATAAACATAAATCGGTATCATAGGGAAATTATTTTATGTAATTAAAGAGTATGCATTATGATTGTAGTTACTGGTGGGGCTGGATTTATTGGCAGTAATATTATCAAAGGTTTGAATAATAAAGGTTATAAGAATATCTTAGTCGTTGATGATTTAACAAATGGTGTCCAATTTTCCAATCTTGTTGATCTTGATATTATGGACTATATGGACAAGGATGAATTTATAGCTGAAATGATTGCTGGTGAAGATTTAGATATTGATGTCATTTTTCACCAAGGCGCTTGTTCATCAACCACTGAATGGGATGGTAAGTTTATGATGGAAAATAATTATCATTATTCCAAATATATCTTGCATTACTGTTTAGATTATCAAGTGCCTTTTTTATATGCATCCTCTGCTGCGACTTATGGTGGTCGATGTGACAATTTTGTTGAAACTCCCGGCTATGAAAAACCATTAAACGTTTATGGTTATTCAAAATTTTTATTTGATCAGTATGTTAGAACCATCTTGCCTGTAGCAAACTCACAAATTTGTGGCTTTCGTTATTTTAATGTCTATGGTCCTCGCGAAGCTCACAAAGGCAGTATGGCAAGTGTTGCATTTCATCTTAATACTCAAATAAATAAAGGTGAAAAACCTAAATTATTTGAAGGTAGCGACCATTTTAAACGTGATTTTATTTATGTAGATGATGTTGTCGATGTCAATTTATGGTTTTGGGAGAACAATGTATCAGGTATTTTTAATTGTGGAACAGGTTGTGCTGAATCATTTCAATGTGTTGCTGATGCGGTTTTAAATTTTCATCAAAAGACAGAAATTGATTACATCCCTTTCCCTGAACACTTAAAAGGTCGTTACCAAACTTTTACTCAGGCCGATCTGACTAATTTTCGACAATCAGGTTGCCCAATTCAATTTAAAACAGTGAGTGAAGGTACGACTGAATATATGAAATGGCTAAATGAAAAATAAGGATAGCGAATGAAAATATTAATGATAGGACCGTCATGGGTTGGCGATATGATGATGTCACAGAGCCTTTATCGCACGATAAAACAATTAATGCCAGAAGCTAATATTGATGTTATGGCTCCCGCTTGGTGTCGGCCATTATTAAATAAAATGCCAGAAGTCGATCACGCAATCGACATGCCTTTAGGACATGGTCAATTTGCTTTAGCAAAACGTTACCAACTCGGTAAGGCATTACGAGAAAAACAGTATAATCAAGCCATTATTTTACCCAATTCATTAAAATCAGCACTGATTCCTTTTTTTGCTCATATTCCTAAACGTACGGGTTGGAAAGGTGAAGCGAGATACGGTTTATTAAATGATTTACGTCATCTTGATAAATCAGCTTTTCCACTGATGGTTGAACGCTATGTCGCACTCGCTTATCCTAAAGCAGAAATTGATTCAGCTAAAGTATTACCTCAGCCATTATTGTGGCCAAAATTAAACGTGTCACAAAATGAAATTAGCGATACTTTAATTGAATTTAATCTTCCTCAAGATGAGCCTTTAGTTGGCTTTTGTCCTGGTGCGGAATTTGGTCCAGCTAAACGCTGGCCAGATTACCATTATGCGGCATTGGCTGATATGATTATTAAACAAGATGCAAAGATTGTGATTTTTGGTTCTAGCAAAGATCGTGAGTTGGGCGAACAAATTATACAAAAAATGACATTACCAGAACAATGTATTAATTTAGCAGGGATAACTGAATTAGAACAAGCCGTTTGTTTGATTGCCGCGTGTAAAGCAGTGGTAACTAATGACTCAGGGCTGATGCATGTAGCGGCGGCACTCGATCGTCCATTGATTGCACTTTACGGTCCAACTAGCCCCGATTTTACCCCGCCGCTTTCAAATAAAGCAGAAATAATTCGTTTAATTAGTGGATATTATTCTGTTCGTAAAGGTGGCGAAGAACAAGGTTATCACCAAAGTTTAATTGATATTCAGCCTGAACTGGTTTTTGAAAAACTAATGAAACTGATGTCTCGTTTTTAAAAAGAGTAAGCAAAAATGCGAGTATTAATTGTAAAAACCTCATCAATGGGAGATATTATTCATACATTGCCTGCGCTGACTGATGCGGCTAATCATGTAGCTAATATTAGTTTTGATTGGGTAGTTGAAGAAAATTTTAGCGAAATTCCAAGTTGGCATACTTCTGTTGATAAAGTGATCCCTGTTGCGATTCGACGCTGGAGAAAAAGCTGGTTTAGTCGACAAACCAGACAAGAAAGGGTCGCTTTTATTCAGACATTACAACAACATCATTATGATGCGATTATTGATGCACAAGGTTTAATTAAAAGTGCACTTTTAGTTGCTCGTAAAGCGAATGGTATTAGGCATGGTTATGACCGTCAATCGATTAGAGAGCCGATTGCTAGCTGGTTTTATGATATAAAACACCATGTATCGAAAAATTTACACGCGATAGAACGTAGTCGCATGCTGTTTGCTAAAAGCCTGCAATACAAATTACCGACTTTAGCTGGCGATCACGCGATTGTGGATTATTTTTTATCACAAGGACTAAATGATAAACAGCCATATTTTGTATTTTTACACGCAACCACTCGTGATTATAAGCATTGGACAGAAGAAGCTTGGCGAAAATTAATGACACTGATCGAACCAACTCATTTTAAAATTAAACTGCCGTGGGGCACTGATTTGGAAAAACAACGCGCTGAACGGCTTGCACGAGGGTTTTCGCATGTTGAAGTTTTGCCAAAATCATCACTGACTGATATGGCAAAGGTGATCTCAGGAGCAAAGGCAGTCATATCTGTTGACACTGGCTTAGGTCACTTAACCGCGGCTTTAAATCGGCCTAATATCATGTTATTTGCGAAAACGGATCCCAATTTAGTCGGTGGTTATGGGGAAAATCAATATACTATTCTCTCCAACGATGGTGAGATGAAAAGCATTAGCGCAGAGCAAGTATATAAAAAAATTAATGAAATTGTTGAAATTTAGTTTAGATTGAGAGACAAAAGAGCATGAAAAAATATTGTGAGTTGATTCAAGAAAAATACGCCCAAATTGGAAGCAATGATCTTGGCTATGTTGAAGATGCATTAGGTTGTGTGATGCAAGTTCTAAATGAAATTGCGATGGATAAAGCCGTGCCAGAACAATTAAAACATAGAGCGGCATACGCGGCAGCCAATTTATTAATGAGTGATTTTGATATTAGCTAAATAATGTTGATTATGTCATCAATACGATAGCTTCGTTAAAACAATCCCAGTTTCAATATGTTCCGTATAGGGAAATTGATCAAACATTGCGAATTGGGATATTTGATGTGTTTTACAAAGCTCGACTAAGTTGCAACTCAATGTGACAGGATTGCATGAAATATAAATGATTGTGTGATAGTTTTTTAATGTGTTAAGTGTTTTATCATCTAAGCCACTACGAGGCGGATCGACTAACACGGTTTCACATTGATAATCATTTAAATCAATTCCCCGCAAACGATTAAATTGGCGTTCTTTATTGATAGCGGAAGTGAACTCTTGCGCTGATAAGCGGATTATTTTTAAATTCGTAATATTATTTTGGATAATATTATGCTCAGCAGCACGAACTGACGACTTTGCGATTTCTGTCGCGAGAACAGATCTAAAATTTTGGGCAAGTGCAATTGAGAAATTGCCATTTCCACAATAGAATTCTAGTAGATCACCTGGCAAATTTTTTGTCACACTTATTGCCCATTCTAGCATTTTTATGTTTACCAAAGCATTGGGCTGAGTAAAACTATTTTCAATTTGTCGGTAAGTAAATTTTTTATTAAAAAGTATAAGTTCTTCATCAACATAATCGACATCAATCGCAATTTTTTGATTTGCAGCTCGGCCAACAATGTTAGCCTTAACGCCATATAGATCGAGTTCTTGCTTTAAACGATGCGCGGCTTCTTGCCAATCATCATTAAGTTTTTTATGATAAAGCAAGGTAATAAGTAAGTGCCCATTTAATGTGGATAAGTAATCGATTTGGAATAATTGATGCCTCAGTATTTCATGCTGTTTTAAAATAGGGATAATGGCAGCCATTCCCTGATTAATCAATACTGTTGCGGCTGGAAAGGTATCAATTTTTATGCGTTTTTTAGTCTGTTTATCATACATAATATGATATAAATCTTCCCCATTATGCCAAATGCGAAACTCAGCGCGCATGCGATAATGGATAATAGGGGATTGGTAAATGGCTAAATCAGGCAAATCAAATTCAGCTAATATTTTTTTTAATTGAATTATTTTATGATTTAGTTGTTGATGATAAGCATAACTTGAAAAGGGTTTAATCATATCAGTTAAGTGTCGCGCTAAATTTACGATACATTATAACGAAAGCAATCAACAAAAACAGCTTAATGTAAATAAGATACGAATCAACACTTTGCCTAAAAGATAGGCAAAGTGTGTTTTAATGTGCTTATTTTAATAAAGATTTTGCTTGCGCGATGACATTTTCAACAGTGAATCCAAACGTTTTAAATAAAAGTTCTGCTGGAGCTGATTCACCGAAAGTGGTCATACCAATAACTTTACCATTTAGGCCAACATATTTGTACCAGTAATCGGCAATGCCTGCTTCAATTGCAATACGAGCAGTAACAGCTTTAGGAAGTACTGATTCTTGGTATGCTTCATCTTGCTGGTCAAAAACATCCGTTGCTGGAATAGATACCACGCGAACTTTTTTTCCTTCTTTCGTGAGTTGTTCGTATGCATCAACCGCCAGTTCAACCTCAGAGCCTGTTGCAATAAAAATCAGTTCTGGTGTGCCCGTGCAATCTTTAAGTATATAGCCACCGCGATAAACGTTAGCGAGCTGTTCTGATGTTCGATCTTGTTGTTTTAAATTTTGTCTTGAAAAAATTAAAGCACTTGGACCATTTTTTCGCTCAATCGCATATTGCCATGCAACAGCCGATTCCACCTGATCACAAGGTCGCCACGTACTCATATTCGGGGTTAAACGCAAACTAGCCATTTGTTCAACAGGTTGGTGTGTTGGTCCATCTTCACCTAATCCAATTGAATCATGTGTGTACACAAAAATAGAGCGAATTTTCATTAATGCGGACATACGAGCGGCATTACGTGCATATTCCATAAACATTAGAAATGTTGCACCATAAGGAATAAACCCACCATGCACCGCAATTCCATTCATGATGGCTGACATACCAAACTCACGTACACCATAATGAATATAGTTACCATTTGGGTTTTTAAGGATCTCTTTTGAACCTGACCACATAGTTAAATTACTTGGCGCTAAATCAGCCGATCCCCCTAAAAATTCAGGCAAGACTTTGGCGTAGGCTTCAATTGCATTTTGTGATGCTTTACGAGTCGCAATTGTTGCTGGATTGGCTTGAAGATTCTCAACAAATTCTTTAGCAGTGTTTTGCCAATTTACCGGCAATTCACCATTCACTCGACGCTTAAATTCCGCTGCGAGCTCAGGGTATTTCTTCTCGTAATCCGCAAAAAGGCTATTCCATTCATTTTCAGTTTGTTGTCCTTTTTCTTTTGCATCCCATGCAGAATAATATTCTTTAGGAATATCAAAAGCAGGATAATTCCATCCAAGTGCTTTACGGGTAGCTTCTATTTCGGCATCACCTAACGGCGCACCATGACTTTCATGGCTACCAGCTTTATTTGGTGAACCAAATCCAATAACTGTTTTACAAATAATCAGTGAAGGCTTATTTGTTTCAGCTTTGGCTTGTTCAATGGCTTGTTTAATTGCCGATGCATCATGCCCATCTATTCCACGAATAACTTGCCATCCATAAGCGTCAAAACGTTTTGCGGTGTCATCTGTAAACCAGCCTTCGACTTCACCATCAATAGAGATCCCATTATCATCATAAAAAGCAATCAACTTACCTAATTTTAAAGTACCGGCTAATGAACACACTTCGTGTGAAATGCCTTCCATCATACAACCATCACCCATAAAAACATAAGTATGATGATCAACAATATCATAATTTGGCTTATTAAATTGCGCAGCTAACGTTTTTTCTGCTATCGCCATGCCGATTGCATTAGCGATTCCTTGCCCGAGTGGTCCTGTTGTTGTTTCTACACCTGGCGCATAACCATATTCAGGGTGCCCTGCAGTTTTTGAATGCAGCTGGCGAAAGTTTTTCAATTCATCAATCGAAAGGTTATACCCCGTTAAGTGTAATAAACTATAGATTAACATTGAGGCGTGACCATTTGATAATACAAAGCGATCTCTATCTACCCAATGTGGATTAGTTGGATTATGTTTTAAAAAACCACGCCAAAGCACTTCAGCCATATCTGCCATGCCCATTGGCGCGCCCGGATGCCCCGATTTTGCTTTTTGCACGCTATCCATGCTCAACACACGAACTGCATTGGCTAGTTCGCGATGAGAAAGTGTTGTTCCATTCATATGATAATATCTCCAATAAAAGATTATTGATAAACAGTAAAACCACTTATAAAAATAAAAGTGGTTAAATTATGGCTTTATAGTTATAGCAAATTAATTAACATATCTTCAAGTTTACCTTGATCGACAGCAAAAGCCCGAAGTCCTTCTGCCAATTTTTCAACCGCCATAGCGTCAGAATTATGTTGCCATCTAAATTCAGCTTCAGTCATTAATTGTGGTGCATTTTTCTGTGGTTGATTTGCTTCTAATTTACGCACAACTGAATCTGTAGAATTTTGCATTTCAGTTAATAGATTTGGCGAGATAGTCAAACGATCGCAACCTGCTAATGCCAAAATTTGCTCTACTTTTCTAAAACTGGCACCCATAACGATTGTTTTATAGCCATGTTGTTTGTAATAATTATAGATAGTACGAACAGAAACAACGCCTGGATCTTGATCAGCAATATAAGGCTCGATTGGTTTTTTTGCTTGGTACCAATCATAAATACGCCCAACAAAAGGAGAAATTAAAAAGACACCAGCTTCGGCACATGCCCTCGCTTGAGCAAATGAAAATAGTAGCGTTAAATTACAATTAATCCCTTCTTTTTCAAGTACTTCTGCCGCTTTAATGCCTTCCCATGTTGAAGCTAATTTGATTAAAATTCGAGATTTATCAATCCCTTTTTCTTGATAAAGTGAAATAATTTTACGTGCTTTTTCAATGCATTTTTCTTTATCGAATGAAAGTCTTGCATCGACTTCAGTTGAAATTCGTCCAGGCACTGATTTTAAAATTTCAGCACCAATATTTACCGCAACTTGATCACTTGCGTTGATGAGTTTGTCTTGTTTAGAACCCCCTATTTTTTTTGCTGAATCAATTGCTGAATGAATTAGATATTGATATTGTGGGAGTTGCGCAGCTTTTAAAACCAATGAGGGGTTGGTTGTTGCATCTTCAGGAGAAAACTGTTTAATTGAATCGATATCACCAGTATCGGCAACAACAACCGTAAACTTTTTAAATTCATCTAATTGGCTCATTATTTTTGTCCTCAAAAGTGTTTTTGCAAAAGGCTATAATAGCATTGATTCTATAATAAAACGAATATGTTATTATTATTTTGATGATAGCTATAATGCGATTTTTGTATAGTGAACATGAGAGTTTCCCACTAATAATTAAAAGTGGGAAATTAATGATGCTGTTTAAAAATTGATTTTATCTCCTACGTTAAGAGTCGGAAATATTGCAGGTTCAACCGCTATTGCCCCAGGCAATACTTCTTCTTGATATGTATCTTTAAAATAAATGGAAATATGACCTAATTCTTCAAAATTCTTATTGGCTTCTATGCCCAATTGTTTAATAGTATAAATTTGATGACCTAGACTAAATTGTTTTCCTACACTTAATGACTGTTTTGGTTTTTGCTCAAATTCATGAATTACACATATTTCGCGTAAATCGGGCGTAGCCATAGGACCAAATAAAATCATAACATTTTCTTCTTTAAAATCAGGAACCATCGTACCTATTTCAATAATTATACTGTTTCCCATATTGTTATTTTTCTCCTAATCATTAATACATTCCAATGCTAAATAACCATGCAATGACTACGGCTAAAATACCTGTTATCATCCGGCTATATAAAACAGCAGGTACACCATATTGTACGGTTTTAGGTTTTGCTTCTCCCAATGATAACCCGACAGGAATAAAATCACATCCAGCTTGTGCATTAATGGCAAAAAGTGCTGGGAGTGCATAAGTTACAGGAATTGCTCCAATTGCTATTTGAGAACCGATTAACACTCCAATGACTTGAGCAATAACTGCGCCTGGACCTAATATTGGTGATAAAAATGGTAAACTGCAAATAAATGCAATAACCATCATTCCCCATAATGAACTAGCTAATGGAGATAGCGTATTAGCAATAATAGTTCCAATCCCAGTGTAATTAATAATTCCAATTAGCATGCTGATAAAGACCATAAAAGGAATAATATTTTTAATCAACATATCAGTTGAATCTCGACCGGCTTGATAAAAAATGCCCATCGCTTTTCCTATTCCCCTTGATAATTTAATTAACAGTCCATCTTTTTGATTTTCATTATGCTCAATCTTTATTTGATTATATTTTTCTTTAAATTTTGTACCATCAAGTAATAAATTATCATCTTCTTTAACTTCATTGTTTGATGCTTGTAAAATCGAATTTGTTTCATCATTTTCTTTTAATAAAACATTTTCAGGTTTAACTCCTGAAACAAAGACATCTTCAGTAATATGCTTAGCTAATGGCCCCGTTGGCGCAGAAGGAATAACATCAATTGTTGGGATTTTTTTCATCGGATAAACACCGATTCTCGCTGTTCCGCCGCAGTCAATAACGGCACAAATAATTTCCTCATCAGAAATTGAATTTCTAAATCCATCTACAGCTTCCCCGCCAGATAGCTCAGCAATTTTAGTTGCTACGGGATGAATACCTCCTCCAGTAACCGATAATATTTTATTTCTTTTTTTGGTTGGTGTTATCGTTAAACCTATACCCCAACCGCCTTGTCCTTTTTCTATAAAAACTGTTTTATACATAATTGGGCTCCTATAGGTTTTCTTTACGCATTAAAAATCGAGTGATCATTTCGGTAATAATCCCTCGCATTAAAATTACAATAATTCCCGCTAAAAAATAACGAACTGATAAACTAGAAATGCTATAACCAGCAGCCATTACTCCATTTGCAATACCTAAATAAACAAATAATTCACCTGCATTTGCATAAGGAAATATACCTGTAACAGGATGTAAGAATGAAACTACAGAGTCATAGAACGCAGGTTTTTGCTCTTCTTTAACAAAACGACCAAAAGTATAAGCCATAGGGTTTGTTAACATCAATACTGATAATATTGGCATAATGCTATATCGCAATATCATATGTTTTGCTGAGAATTGGATCGCTTTTGTAACGCGTTGTTGGCCAATAAATGCAATCAGTGAATAGGTAAATGTTAATAAAACAAGCAATAGGGGAACTATTCCTGTCATAAATCCAACAAATACTTCGCCACCAGCTTGAAACAATCCAATAAAATGGGTTCCAAACCATTCAATATATTCCATAATTATCACCTCTTTTAATTTAAAATAAATTTTAATAAACAAAGTAAAGTAAACTAACTTAATAACTTACTGTTAGCCGTTTTAATGATTGCCTCTTCCCAAATAAATAGTTTTCTTGATATTTTATCTTTTTCAAATTGCTCCAAAATTTGCATCAAATTTTTTTCGTGAAATTGTGATAATAATTTAAACTTAGCAAAGACTGACTTTCCTTGCAAAACTTGACATTCTTTTACTACGTTATTCTTATCTACAACGATGACTGCAATTGCACTTGAACCAAAACGCTTTCTTTCCATTGATGAATATAAATAATAATCTTTACAATTTAAATATTTTTCGGTTATGGTTCGCATATATCTGCGGTAGTAATTAATTTGCATGAAACCCAATAGAGATTGAAAAATCAAAACAATACATGCAATAGCAATTATTTCCATACTATCTATTCCTTACTTAAATTAGGTAATTTATATATGGCTACTAATAAAAAATGAATTTAAAAGTAGCCTAATATAATAGGTTTTAACTGAAGATTTCGTCTTGTAATTTACGAAGTTTCCATACTGTTGTTGTTTCATCTAATAAAACATCATCTTCAGTTAAGAATCTACCTTTTGGAATATCTCTTTTAGCTGTAACATTTCCACTAATGAGACCAATTGGAATATTTTTATTGGTTTTCATCTCTTGATGAGTCTCAAGTACGCCCCTAACACAAAATCCGCCTATACCATCAAGTTTATCACCCGCTTTAATATCTTTTTTTGCAACAGCAACAGTTTCTGAAACTGGGGCTCCGCAAGGTACAATAGCAGAATCATGGTTAAGTATTGCTTTGGCAATAGTCATAGGCGTTTCAAGGCTTGCTAAATGAAATGGACGATACAAAATGTGATGATCGCGGTCGCCTTTTTTCATTAAATAACTTAATTCATGTCTAACATTTTCATTTTGCCCTTTAACAATAGCAAAAATGCCAGGAGCTAAACCATCTACATATTCAACGACACCAAATTTATTAAGCACACCTCCGTTTTCTTTAGTATTCAAATCATTAATAACAGAATCGAGGTCACCTTTAATCCCATGCATTCCAACGATATCAGGGACAAAACCCATTGCATTTGATAATAAATTCATTTCAGCCATAGTTTTAGTTCCATCTTGGAATGCAGCTAACATATGTGAAGACATATTTTTAGAATCCGCTTCTGCTTGAGCCGTATCAGGATTTGCTTCAATTTTTAACTTATTATTTTTCCCTTTACCAACAACAAGAACTTCCATTCCCATCGATTTAGCAAATTCATACATTTCTAAAGTCGCAGCAGGCTCATCTCCATCAGAACCGGTATAAATAAGATCAGCTGCATTAAATAATTTATACATTAAAGGTCCAATAGTTATATCTATTTCTACATTTAATAGAACCAAATGTTTTTTAGCTAATAGTGTTTCTAAAGCAATTTTCGCGCCAACTTCAGGAACGCCTGTTGCATCAACAATGATTTCAACATTTTTTGATTGAATTACATCTTTAAAATTATTTGAAACAAGAATATCTATTTTTTTTTCTGCGCTAGCATTATAACTATCAGCTGCTTTTTTAGCTGCATCTATATTAATATCACTAATACCCGTAACACACATGCCTGGAATTGTCGCTATTTGAGCAATCATTCCTGTTCCCATTTGACCTGCTCCAATAACACCTACAAGAATAGGATTATCATTTTCTTCTCTTTGTAACAATTGCTTATATATTGTCATTTTGAAAAACCTCCAGTTGAATAGATTGAGAATACAAAATAAAAGTTATTTTATTTAATGGTATAAATAATTTTATGTTATTGCAACAAATAAAGTGGCGTTAAGTGACATTTGTCACAAATAAAAGCAAATGTGCAAATAAGGCGTTTGTATTTTAAATGTTCAACAAAAATAACACATGGTAATCCCCCTAAAAATAATAGAAGTCAAAAGTAGAATTTTCTCTTACTATAAAGTTCGGAGAAAAACATGAAA
>DWNT01000004.1:0-48016 GCA_018250535.1 Caltoris sirius fusca | reverse complement strand
TTCGGTTAAATAAGTAGGAATAATATTAGGCATAATGCAATTTTTAAATATTTTTAATGGCGGTAAGCCATCTAAACGATACGCGGCAATATAAGTTTTATTATTTTCCTTTAACGTTTCTTGATGAATATTATAAACAAAACGCGGTAAATGGGCGATACCGATCAAAATTAACATTGTTGTGGTACTATTTTTTAATAATAGGCTAATAGTAATCACACTCAGTAATGGTGGTATTGTGTTTAGTAAACGTAAAAGTAACATTAAGATAGGTCGTAATATCCGAATAAAAAAGAGGATATAATTAAGGATTGCACCAATAAAAACGACATAAAATGTGGCTTTCATTGTCATTGCTATGGTTGAACGATAGCTAATTAACAAATAATAAAAAATATCTTGACCTTGTTCATTGGTGCCTAAAATATGGTTGACGTCACCGTTTGCCCACCAAGCGGGTGGCAAATAGGCGTGATAAATCGGCTCTAAATGAGCTTGAAACAACCAATAGGTTGATAGCATCATAAAAGCAATAAAAATAATACCATAAGCCCCAATCAACAAAGAAAAGTTGCGATGTAATTTATTGAATGATAAAAAAAATCGGTTAAATTGACTGAATCGGCTAAGCATAATTTTCCTTGTGATGCATCGGGTCAATTATGACGGTTAATATTTCACTTAATAAGATCAACAGGCAGAGAAAAGCGCCACAGGAGAAAATGGCAATAGCAATAATGTTATAATTATGTTGATAATAAGCTAACATTACCCATTTTCCTATCCCATTTATATCAAATAGAATTTCTATGACCATTGTAAAAAATAATAGCGTTGTTACGTTATAAGCGATCTTTGGAATTGTTGTAGGAATGGTATTAGGTAATAAATGTCGACGTAATATTTTAAATGACGAGGTTTCACGAATAATGGCCATTTTGATGTAATTTTGTTTAATGGTTTTTTTTACATTTTCAGAAATCAATTGAATCGTAATAATAGAAGGCTGAATAGCTAAAACCGCGATAGAAAGCGCCAAAACTTTCATTTGATCAATAAAAATATTTAGTTTATTGGGATGATTGGTCATTAAAATATTAATTAATGAGGTGCCATTTTCAGGAAGTTGCATGTTAGGATGCATAAATAGTGACCAATTAGGCGAAAAGAAAAATACGATAAGGGTAACGACCCAAACGACTGGGCATGCGTATAAAATTAAAGCGATGGTTTGAATCATATTATTGACACTGCGAATGCTCACTAATCCAACTAATACACCAATAGGAATGCCAATCAATATAGAAACAAAAAGTGCCAATAAACAAAGCTCAAAGGTCGCAAGAAAGGCATGTGAAAAAGAGAGGGTTTTGTGGTGTGAAAAAGTAAATTGCCCAGATAATAGTTGTTTAAAAAAGAGATCATAGGCGTCAAATAAATTGGCATGGCTTAGCAAACTATTCGGCGTAAAATAAGCTAAGCAAAAACTGATTTGTGTTAACAGTAATAGAATCAGTAAACAGGCAAATATTTTTTTCAAAATGTAGATGACCATTGTTTACTCCAATACTTGACTGATTTTAATACTCAGTGACATAAGTTTAAGATTAAAAGCCATTTGTCATGGTTATCATTTTTCAATGATAACCATTATTGATTTTATTCAGATACCTATTTTCCTGGCTTTTTAGGTGCTGAATAAGCGTGATCTTGTGCGCTAAGTGCTCCTGCTGAGCCTTTTCCTTTAAAAGAATAATCTGATTCTTCACGTATTTTTATTTCAATTTGACCAACATCATAATATGGTGCAGGGGCTTTCGTCATGCTAGATGAAGAATAGCCTATAGCTTGTAAAATATTTTTATTTAAGTTACTTGCTGTTGATGATGGTGTTGTCATATTAAGATCACGTTGACCATTTTTTGTTGAATGACGCTCTATTTTGGAATGATCAATTTTATTTTTACTCGGCTCAACCGTCATTTTAGAATCAAACTGAGTTGATTTTGATGATGACGATTTTTCAGCTGAATCATTAAAAATAACTGATTGTAATAATGTCGGAATAAGCACTTTTTGCTCTTCAATATCATCATTAATATTTAATAAATGGTAATCAATAAATACTTTACTCATTGCTAGCTCAGGAGATGCAACGGCTAGCATTAGCGGCATAGGTGATTTTTTTTGGTAGCTGGCTTTCGAATTGCGTTTTCGTGATCCATTCATTCGTAAATGCCGTGATGTGCGACGCTGTTTTTTAGGTGCAGCAGCCGTTTCATTTTCATTTACTGAATCAGGAAGTCTCACCGGTAATAAAGTTGATGGAATAACCACATTTTCTAAGGACATATTTGATTTGATCATTACCGAATGATTGGCTGTTGTGGCATCAGTTTTTATTCTAACACTTTTAGTTAATTTTCGTTGTTGCCGGCGTCCTTTTGGTTCAGCAGTTTTAGTCGGCGAGACATCATCGCTAGTTTTATCCGTTTTTGTATTATTAACTGCTGACTGGCTATTTGTGTTAGGATTATTTTTTGTCCGGCGAGGCGAACGAGGAAGCTGTTCTTTTTTCGCTTCGTTGTCACTTCCTGTTACCGTTGCTGCTTGTGTATTGGTATTGTTTTTATTTGCATAGCGCGAGCGTCGATTATGTGATCGCTGTTGCCCCTCTTTTTTAGTAACAAACTTGCTGTCGCTGTTTTTTGATTTTAGTTTATTGTCACTTGCAGAGAAAATTTTACTTAAACTTGAAAAAAATGAACTTAATAATCCAGTTGATTTTGGCTTATTCATTTTCGGTTCAGTTTTAGAACGAGATTTTTTAGTTGCAAGTTCAACTTTAGGTCCGGTTAATGCCGCTTCTTCAATAACGATTTCAGCAATAGCATCTTCGTCATATTCTTCTAATTCTCGAATTAATTTTGGTAAATTGTAACTAAGTACATCGGTTTCTTCACCGCGGCGTTTTCGGATAACCTTATAAAGCGGTGTTTCCATCTCTTCATCAGCAGCGATGATAATTTTAACATCTGGATACATCCCTTCTATTGTTGTAATCGCACGGCGTTTTTCATTAAGCAGATAGCTAGCAATCGGAACAGGAACGATTACGTCAATTTGAATGGTGTTTTCTTTCATCGCCTCTTCTTCAATTAAACGTAGAATAGACAATGACAATGAATTATTATCACGAACGGTTCCTGTGCCTTGACAACGAGGGCAAATGTGATGTGTTGCTTCACGCAGCGATGGACTCAATCGTTGGCGTGACATCTCTAATAAACCAAAACGAGATATCCGAGCGGTTTGGATTCGAGCGCGATCACTTTTCATCGCTTCTTTTAAACGGTTTTCAACTTCGCGTTGATTGCGGATAGGCGTCATGTCAATAAAATCGATGACGATTAAACCACCTAAATCGCGTAATCGTAGCTGCCGAGCGATTTCTTCTGCGGCTTCTAGATTAGTCGTAAATGCGGTTTCTTCAATATCGCTACCACGAATAGATTTTGCAGAATTAATATCAATTGCCGTTAATGCTTCTGTGGCATCAATAACAATAGATCCGCCAGAAGGTAAACGAACCTCACGTTGAAAAGCAGATTCAATTTGTGTTTCAATTTGGAAATGATTAAATAAAGGTACATCATCATTATATAATTTTAATCGGCTAATATATTCAATGCGGCCTAAATCCGTTAACCGTTTTTTTGCAATTTCAAGGACTTTAGGATTATCAATTAAAATATCGCCAACGTCATCGCGTAAATAGTCACGAAATGCGCGAGTAATAATATCACTTTCTTTATGGATTAAACTTGGTGCGGAATGAATTTTTGCTTCATTTTGAATCGCTGACCAATAATTGACTAAAGCATCTAAATCTTGCTGCAATTCTTCTTGAGTTTTGCCAACGCCAGCGGTACGAGCAATAACGCCCATGCCTTTTGGTTTTTCAATGGCGTCAATAATTCGTTTTAAGTCGGCGCGCTCTTCTCCTTCAATTCGCCTAGAAACACCGCCAGCACGAGGGTCATTAGGCATTAAAACCAGATAGCTGCCAGCAAGACTAATATAAGTGGTCAGCGCTGCGCCTTTTTTTCCGCGAATTTCCTTTTCAATTTGGATTAATACTTCTTGGCCTTCTTGCAAATGTTTAATGCTTCGACGTCCATTAATATTGGAGGGGAAATAACTTTCTGCAATTTCTTTTAACGGTAGGAATCCATCTCGCTCACCACCATAGGAAACAAATGCGGCTTCAAGGCTAGGATTGATTTTTGTGATTTTTCCTTTGTAAATATTGGCTTTTTTTTGTTCATGTCCAAGACTTTCTATATCTAAATCATATAGGCGTTGTCCATCAACGAGTGCAACTCTTAGCTCTTCTTGCTGCGTTGCATTAATTAACATTCTTTTCATTATTCTACACTCTTAATTAATCATGATTAATTGCAGGTAGAATCACATTATTAGTTATCGTTTATTTCAATTATGATATTAATTTTGGCGTTCATTATTTTATTTATCATATTATTGTTATTATTTTATGTGAACCTAATATCATTAACGGTATATCAATTTCATCTAATTAAGTTAGTGCTAATTTATAGTAAAAGGTAGCCTTAATTTAATCAGCTGATTTTATTTGTTTAATTTACTTATTCATACGCTAGCATCGATATCTTTGCATCCACAATGCAGATTGATAAAAAATTACTGAATATGTCTGGTAAAATTTACCTGTAGTTACCTACTGATAACTGCAATTGAAAATGATTTAAATATCTCTATTGTTATCGCAAAATAATAATTTAATTGGTTTGCTTAAAATAAACAGAATCGCTAATTTTATGATTCTACTTGCTCAGTTCTATTTGTTATTTACTATAATGTCTCACGCCATTGCCGCACTATAGAGCTGAAAATACGCCTATATTATTAACGTTTCGGATAAGGATAGCAAGCAAATTGGATTTTTTTATTTTAGATATTTATAGGCTGTTATTTTTTATCATTTTTTAATGGTATTGTTCTTTGATTTAAAATGGAGTTAACAAAAAAAGCCCATTTTTGTTTCAATACAAGAATGGAGTTATGATTTAAAAACGGCGTGATATTTTTTAGGCTTACATGGTGTAAAAATTTAGCCTATGCTATACTTAACAAAACTCTGAAGCTTTTTCACCTACGTAATGATATAGAAAAATTTCTACTTTATAGGGTGAACTGGCCGCGGTATAGGTAGAAATGCCTATGCTTCCCGATATTGGATAAGGCGTTTTTTTCATGCAATTAATCGATGCTTACCAACGTAGGTTTAAGTACCTACGTTTATCCATTACTGAAAAGTGCAATTTTCAGTGCCAATATTGCCTGCCTGATGGCTATCAACATAATCATAATCATCAATTTTTATCATTAAACGAAATAGACAATGTCGTATCAACTTTTACTGAGCTAGGCGTAAATAAAATACGATTAACGGGTGGTGAACCGACCTTGCGTCGTGATTTTATTGATATTATTTCATTAATTGCGGCGTATCCGAGTATCAAAGTACTAGCACTCACCACAAATGGCTCTCGATTATTGAAAAATATCGTTAATTGGCAACAAGCGGGTTTAAATGCCATCAACGTTAGCATTGATAGTTTAGCGCCAGAATCTTTTCAATTGATAACGGGTCAAAATAAATTATTTGAAGTGATGAAAGGTGTTGATAAAGCATTAGAAGTTGGAATTAAAAAAATTAAAATCAATACTGTATTAATGAAAAATGTGAATGATAATTTAGCGCATTATTTATCATGGATTAAAAATCATCCAATTGAATTGCGCTTTATTGAATTAATGCAGACTGGTGATGGTCAAAATCTCTTTGATCGTTATCATGTTTCTGGCTTAATTATGGAACAAAAATTAATTGAACAAGGTTGGCAATTACAACCTAAAGAGCCATTATCAGGACCGGCGAAAGTCTATACTCACTCTGATTATCAAGGCAGAATTGGTTTGATTATGCCCTATTCAAAAGACTTCTGCAAAAGTTGTAATAGATTAAGAGTCTCTTCGATTGGTAAACTACATTATTGTCTATTTGGTGATGATGCTGTAGATATTCGAGATCTGTTAGTCAGTGCTGAGCAAAAATCCCAATTGAAAGCGCGAATATTCGCATCACTTAAAATTAAACCTGAAAAGCATTTTTTAAACGAGAGTCATGTAGGAATGACGTCTAACTTATCTCATATTGGTGGTTAAATTGTCGGTTGTATTAAATCGTGCGTTGGAATAGTTTTCATATTCCAATGGTTCATTGCCCAATTTAACAATTCTGTTTGACTCGCATCTTGCCAATGTTCAGGAAAATCTTGATTTAAAAAGCGTAATGCTTCAATGGTTTGTTGTTTGATATTCTTGAGTGAAATGGGTTTAGCATGATTTTGTTTTGATAGTTTGCCGCCATGACGATTTAAAACTAACGGCAAATGACAGTAAGTGGGAATCGGCCAATTAAAGTGCTGATAAAGTGAAATCTGCTTAGCTGTCGCGTCTAATAGATCGGCGCCACGGACAATTTCGGTTACGCCTTGAAAGTAGTCGTCAAGGACGACAACAAAATTATAAGCGAACAATCCCGCTTTGCGATGAATAATAAAATCTTCTTCGGCATCAGTTAATCGAACTTCCTGTAAACCGCGAATGCGATCATTAAATTGATAAATCGGATTTGTTTGTTTAAAACGAATGGCAAATTCTTGATGATGGGGTATTAAACAACGATTGCGACAAAAACCGTCATAACGTTTATCTGTCAAAGTCTGAATACGTTTTCTAGTGCAGTCACAGTAATAGGCCAGTTGTTGACGTAATAGGATGTCAAGGATTTCTAAATAGTGGTTTGAACGTGTAGATTGATATTCAACGTGGCTATCCCAGTGCAATTCAAAAGCGGCTAATGTTTTTAAAATAAGGTTTGCCGCGCCTTTTACTTCTCTTGGTGGATCAATATCTTCAATGCGAACTAGCCATTTACCTTGATTCGCTTTAGCTTGTAAAAAACTGCCTAATGCGGTTACCAGCGAACCAAAATGAAGTGGTCCAGAAGGGGAGGGAGCAAAACGGCCGACATAACTCATAAGTCGGCACCATATAACGTATTAGATGCAAGACTTGTAGGATATGTCAGCGAAAGAAAACTAAATGCCCATTTGTTTTTCGCGTAATTCAGCAAGCGTTTTACAATCAATACAAAGATCTGCAGTTGGTCTTGCCTCTAAACGGCGAAGGCTAATTTCAACACCACAAGATTCGCAATAACCAAAATCATTACTTTCAATTTTTTGTAGTGTTTTTTCAATTTTCTTAATCAGTTTTCGTTCTCTATCTCGAGCTCGTAGCTCTAGACCGAATTCTTCTTCTTGAGTCGCCCTATCTGCTGGGTCAGGAAAATTTGCCGCTTCATCTTGCATATGGGAAACAGTTTTACCCATTTCATCTTGAAGCTGAGATAACCAAGTTTCAAGAATTTTTTTAAAATGTTCGCGCTGTTTTGGATTCATATATTCTTCATCTTTTGCTTCTTGGTAAGGCTGAAGCCCTGCAATCGCAAGTAAATTAAGTGAAGATGAATTGACTTTTGTCTCCTTTTTCACAGCAATCTCCTTTGTTCCAATTATTTGCTGCCGTAGACTATAGTAATAAATGGCACTGATCAAACATTTTTATGACTATTTTTGTTATTTTTTTGCTAAAAAGAAGTTAATTGGGTAATAGTTCATTGTTTTAATTTATATTATCTTCATTCCACTTTTTTATATAATTAAGCGGGATTGTTTTGATTAATTCATTTAATGACGTGCTGTCGGGTAGAATTAAATCAGGTGCGATATCATAAAGCGGATATAGGACAAATTCTCGGTTTTTCATATCGTAGTGAGGAATGATCAGCCTTTCACTATCGATGGTTAAATTATCGTAAAGTAAGATATCTAAGTCTAAAGTTCGCGCGCCCCATCGTTCACTTTTACGAATCCGTCCTTGTGATTTTTCAATCTCTTGTAAATGATCAAGTAGTATTAAAGGAGCGAATTGGGTATTAATTTTAATCACAGCATTAAGATAGTCGCACTGATCTTTAGGGCCAAGGGGTTTACTTCGATAAAAAGGAGAGACAGCAACAACATCACACTTTTCTAGTGAGTTTAATGCATCAATTGCCTGATTTGCTTGTTGCAATGGGTTGTTAAGATTGCTTCCTAATGCAATAAATACGAGTGCCATAAATTATCTTTAGTTGTTTTAAGCTATAGTGATATTCAGATTAGCTTATAGTACCTTAACGATAGATTCACATAAAAAGGACATGTTATCTAATGTCATTCCTGCAATATTGATACGGCCAGAATCGACAATATAAATGCCATATTCATCGCGTAGCCTAAGGACTTGCTCTTCAGTTAATCCACTGAATGAAAATAATCCATTTTGCTTGGTAATAAAATTAAAATCACAGTTATTGCCTTTTTCTTGCAAAGTTTTAACAAATAATTGACGCATACGATGAATGCGTTCACGCATTTTCTTTAATTCATCAATCCATTCTTCTTTTAAGTCAGGTGAATTTAAAATATAAGAGACGACTTTTGCGCCATGCGCAGGGGGATTAGAGTAATTAGAACGAATAACGGTTTTTACTTGGCTAAATGCGCGGTTTGCGATTTCTGCATCTGCCGCAATTAAAGTAAAAGCGCCAACACGTTCATTATAAAGGCTAAAATTTTTAGAATAGGAGCTAGCGATCAGTAATTCAGGTTGTGATTCAGCAAATAAGCGCACGCTATAAGCATCTTCATCTAAACCATGACCAAATCCTTGGTAAGCGATATCAAATAAAGGTAGCCACCCATTTTTAAGTGCTAAATCAGAAATCGCCTGCCATTGTTCAGGGGTTGGATCGATGCCTGTTGGATTATGACAACAGCCATGAAAGAGTACGGCTTCACCAGCAAAAACGTGGCTTAAATCATCCATCATCCGTTCAAAATCAAGGCAATGTTCTGCTGCGTTGTAATAATGGTATTGGGCAACTTCAACACCTAGATTTTGGAATAAATTTAGGTGATTAGGCCATGTTGGATTACTGATCCAAACTCGTTTAATTTGATTTTTATGTGCTAAAAAGTCAGCCATAATACGTAATGCGCCAGTTCCACCAGGGGCTTGAGCCGTTTTTACGCGGTCGTTTTCTTGACCCAAGAGCAAAATTTCGGTAGCGCGATTAAATTCAGGTAATCCATCTATCGCTAAATAGCTTTTGCTTTCTTCATTTTCAAGTAAAAAAGATTCTGCTTTCTTTACACTTTCTAAAACAGGCGTTTGAGCGGTTTCATCTTTATAGACACCAACACTCAAATTAATTTTTTTTATTCGTTCATCGGTAAGGTAGCGCTCACCTAATCCTAAAATGGGATCGGAAGGTGCTGTGATTAGATTTTCTAACATAATTCACCTGTTTGATGTAAAGACATATTCATTATATACCTAAATTTTAGAAATATTTAACAAATATTTTAGTTTACGTGATTGTCGTTGATGCTATTTCGATATTTGCTAAAAAAGAAGCAAGATCTTGTTGTAGAACAGTAAATTCTCCAGTTATTAATGATTCCTTTACTACTTCACCACTGACATTATTGATTGAGATGATTTCACTATCATCATCGGTTGAAGCGATAAATACAGTCGTGTGGCGTTTTAATTTTTTTTGCATTGCAAGATGCGCAATAACATTTTGCTCTAGGCGATAAAAATCATCGTCACTCCAAACCTGAATAAGACTTAATTTTAGCCCTGAAAAAATCCCTTTCATATCAGCGGCATATTGTGTCCCATAAAAGAGATGTACAGAAGGATGTAAAGTAATTCCAATCACTTGTTCAACCCGTGTTAATTTTTTAGGCGGATTCATTAATACCGAATCCCAAAAAATAGAAGATTGCACTATTTTCACGATACAAGGTGAAGGCAATTCTAATAGTGCTTCATCATCAGTTTTAAAATGAGAGAGCTGTAAAAATCGATGGGTAAATTCAAGCAGCGCATTTTTATCAATTGCGTTCATTAATAGTTATCTCTATGTGTGTTAACCGATTTATTGTTAGTAAAAATTTTGATGATACAAATCAGCGCAAGATTTTGGTAGATAGTATTCATCTCAAAAGTGAATAGATTCCGATAAAAGTTTGAGATGCGTCATTTAATTTCGTTGCGGTGTAAAAGATCAAGCTTATGAGATTAAATATTTTATCAAATTTCTTATTTTATTGTAAGTTTAGTATATAATGACTTTTTTTGTGCATAAAATAATCAAAAGAGGTTTTCGGTGATCACGCAAATTAGCCCCCTTGGTTCAATGGATCTGCTTGCTAAAGTGGAAGTCGATATTTTAACAAGCTCTGCGGATAGTCAGCTTTATCAATTATTTCGTAATTGTTCTTTAGCAACACTTAATGCTGGTGTCAAAACAGATAACACGAAAGAGTTGATTGAACGTTTTAAATCTTATCAAATTAACGTGATTAGCCGAGAGCGAGGGATTAAATTAGAGCTGATTGATCCGCCTGAAAGTGCTTTTGTTGATTCGCAAATTATTCGTTCAATTCAAGCGAATCTTTTTGCCGTGTTGCGAGATATTCTGTTTTTAAATAATCAAGTTAGTAATATTAAAGAGTTAAGAGCGAAAACATCACGTAAAAAAGATGATTCTTTTTATATTACCAATTTAGTTTTTGCTTTATTGCGTAATGCTAATGCATTGCGGATTGGAGAAGACCCCAATTTAATCGTTTGTTGGGGCGGGCATTCTATTAATGAAAATGAATACGAATATGCCAAAAGGGTTGGAATGCAATTGGGCTTACGTGAACTCAATATTTGTACAGGATGTGGTCCTGGCGTAATGGAGGCACCAATGAGAGGTGCGGCAATTGGTCATGCTCAGCAACGCTATCGAGATAGTCGCTTTATTGGTATGACAGAACCTTCCATTATTGCAGCTGAGCCGCCTAATGCACTGGTAAATGAATTAATTATTATGCCAGATATAGAAAAACGACTGGAAGCTTTCGTACGTATGGCGCATGGCATTGTGATTTTTCCGGGTGGACCAGGAACGGCAGAAGAGCTACTTTATATTTTAGGTATTTTATTAAACTCTGCCAATGAGCAACAAGTGCTTCCGTTAGTGTTAACCGGACCTAAAGAAAGCGCAAGTTATTTTGATTCGATTGATAGCTTTATTCGTAACACATTGGGTGATAAAGCCTCATCATTGTATCAAATTGTGATAGATGACCCTAAACAAGTGGCGCGGATCATGAAAAATGGCGTGAAACAGGTAAAATCATCACGGCAAGCAACGGGTGATGCTTATGGGTTTAATTGGACGTTAAAAATCGATGAATTGCTTCAGCATCCTTTTGACCCGACACATGCTAATATGGCATCACTTAATCTACATAGGGATCAACCTGCGGCGTTACTTACGGCTGATTTGCGCAGGGCTTTTTCTGGTATTGTTGCAGGTAATGTAAAAGAATCAGGCATGAAAGAGATTGAGCAGCATGGTCCTTATCAATTGCACGGTGATTTACAGTTGATGAAACAACTCGATGCGTTACTCAATAGCTTTGTTGAGCAACATCGGATGAAATTGCCTGGGGAAACCGCGTATAAGCCTTGCTATGAGATTTGCTATTAAAAAATAATCGCTGATTTAAGTTAGATAGATTAACCAATCTGTCTAAAGATCACTTAAAATATCTAGCACTTCAGCGACTTTTTTTACACCGTAAAGTTTCATATTATCGATTCTTTTTTTAGGTAAATTGGCAATTGGCACAATAGCTTTTTTAAAACCATGTTTAGCCGCTTCTGATATTCGTTCTTGTCCGCTTGGCACAGGGCGAATTTCCCCCCCTAATCCGATTTCCCCAAATATGACAATATCTTGCGGTAATGGGCGATTGCGAAAACTTGAAACCAATGCCGAAATAAGCGCTAAATCGACGCTCGTTTCAGTCACTTTAACGCCACCGACAACGTTCACAAAAATGTCTTGATCCGCCATTTGTAATCCACCATGGCGGTGTAAGATCGCTAATAAAAGTGCTAATCGATTTTGGTCGAGGCCAACTGTGACTCGGCGAGGGTTACCATAAATAGAGTGATCAACTAAAGCTTGAATTTCAACTAATAAAGGTCTTGAGCCTTCCCATAATACCATAATTGAACTTCCAGAAAGCATATCTTCTCCACGGCTTAAAAAAATTGCCGATGGATTGCTGACTTCTTTTAATCCTTGTTCCGTCATGGCAAATACACCGAGCTCGTTAACCGCACCAAAACGGTTTTTATGACTGCGCAGTGTTCTAAATCTTGAATCAGTATCACCGTCTAACAAGATAGAGCAATCAATACAATGTTCAAGTACTTTAGGACCAGCAAGTGTTCCGTCTTTAGTAACGTGACCAACCATAATAATGGCAATGCCTTTGGTTTTCGCAAATCGGGTTAAATAAGCTGCCGTTTCACGAACTTGCGCAACACTTCCCGGTGATGATTGTATATCTGATAGATGCATCACTTGAATAGAATCAATCACAATTAACTTAGGCTGAGCTTGCTCGGCAAGTAAACAGATCTGCTCAACGCTTGTTTCTGAAAGCATATTCAGGTTATCGGTAGGTAAATTTAATCTATGTGCACGCATGGCAACTTGTTGCAATGATTCTTCACCAGTTACATAAAGGGTATTCATTCGTGTTGATAATTTGCTCATGGTTTGCAAAAGTAGGGTACTTTTACCTGCACCGGGGCTCCCACCAATTAAAATGGCACTGCCAGGCACCACACCACCACCAAGCACACGGTCAAATTCAGAAAAGCCAGTTGAAAAACGAGGTAATGATTCAAGGCTAATTTCTGAAAGTTTTTCAATTTTGGCATGTCCTGCAACATTACCAGCATAGCCCGTTAAGCGTTCATTGCGGTGAGTGCTAGTTGCAAGTCTGACTTCAGTGATGGTATTCCATGCTTGACATGCACTGCACTGCCCCTGCCAGCGCGGATAATCGGTACCACAATCATTACATACATAAGCACGTTTTATATTTTTAGCCAAGTTTTGCTCCTAACCTTCATTTAGCAAGCTTGTTGATAAGATACACCAAAGTCCAGTCAAATCGGCATAGTTAATACTAACTTTGGCTTTTTCAAACACTTTAGGTTTTGCGTGGTAAGCAATGCCAAGTTTAGCAGCTCGAATCATCATTAAATCGTTGGCACCATCACCAATAGCGACGGTTTGTTCAATTGGGATATTAAGTTCAGCGGCAAGTTGTTGTAGTACTTTTGCTTTGTATTTAGCGTCGACAATTGGACCGATAATTTTGCCGCTTAGTTTGCCTTTGGCAATGTGTAACTCATTTGCATAGACGGCAGTGAGTTTTAGCTTTTGTTTTAAATAATCGGCGAAATAGGTAAAGCCACCGGATACAATGGCGATATGCCAATTTTTTTTGTGTAGTTCCTTGACTAAATAATTAAGTCCTGGATTAAGCGATAAAACACTTTTAACTTGCTCTAAAATCGTTTCATCAGCCCCTTTTAATTTAGCAACGCGTTTGCGTAGGCTGGTTGCAAAATCAAGTTCGCCTCGCATTGCTTTTTCTGTCAACATCGCGACTTGTTCCCCAACACCATATAATTTAGCTAATTCATCAATGCATTCAATGGTTATTGCAGTAGAATCCATGTCCATAACTAACAATCCAGATGAATGTAGAGTCGGTAAATTATCAATCGGTGAAACATCAATACCTAAAGCATGGGCAATTGTTTTTGCTTTTTTAGGCATTGTGCCGGCAATGCGAACAATTTGGTAAGTTTTGATTTTCCATGATGAAACAACAACCATGGGCATCGATAGTTGGTTTTGAAATCGAGATAGCAACGCTTTGTTTAGCTTCTTACCATAAATAATCCATCCCGTTTTACCTGCATTATAGTCAAGAGGAACGACTTCACAACCATTGAGCGAAAGTGGTAAACCTTGCCAACGATGAATGTTTTCAGGAAGATCACCATAAGTTAATGTAGATGCCATCTTATATTCCATTTTTTGATTGAAGGAAGAATTTAGCATAGATTAGGATGTTTCTTCAAGAAGTGATCTTAATTAAAAGGAATAAAGCGAAGGCTTAATCGAATCAAAATTTAGTCACCCTCATAGGTTATACTTGCAACCAAAAAGTGACCGGACCGTCATTAATTAACGATATTTGCATATTTGCAGCAAACTGCCCTGTTTCGGTATGTATTTTTGTTTGGCATTCAGCAACAAAAAACTGGTATAAGCGATTGGCTTCATCGGGTTTTGCACTATGGCTAAAACTCGGGCGCATGCCTTTGTTGGTATCGGCGGCTAGTGTGAATTGGGATACGACTAAGAGATGCCCACCCGTTTGCATGACGTTGAGATTCATTTTGTCATCGGCATCGTTAAAAATACGATAACCAAGCACGCGATCACGAAGGCGTATGGCTTTTTGCTCATTATCATTATGCTCTATTCCTAATAGTACTAATAGACCTGAATCAATTTGACCGATAATCTGATTATCAACCGTGACATGAGCCTGTTTTACGCGTTGAATTAAAGCAATCATCAATAATCCTACTTAATCAAAGTCAACAGACTTTTTGCGGTTATTATATTCAGTTAAAGATACGGCAAATTCAGCACCAAGCAAAATAATGCACCATGAAAAATAAATCCATATTAGCATAATAGGGATCGAGGATAATACGCCATATATTAATTGGTAAGTGTCAAATGAACTAACATAAAGCGAAAATAGGCGTTTAGATAAGTCGAATAGAATCGCAGCAACGATGGCGCCAATGATTGATTCTTTAAAAGGGATAGGTTCAGTTGGCACAATTGAATAAAGTAGCCAAAAACCAAAAATGGAAATAAAAAACGGTAACATTCGGATAAATATTCCGCCTGTCTGCCCACCTAAAAACCATTTTAATGAAAAGATATAAGAGGTAATTGCAATACTTGCACCAATCAAAATAGGACCTAAAGTTAAAATCGTCCAGTACATGGCTAAATTATAAATAAAAGGTCGCTTGCGCTTAGTTTGCCAGATATGATTAAAAGCGTCATCGATTGAGCTAATTAGAAGTAAAGCAGTCACTAATAAACCAATGATACCTAGCCATGTCATCTTTTTTGTATTGGCAATGAATTGCTCAAGATAATTTTGAATTGTATCACTTGTTGTAGGAACTAAATTACTATAAATCAAGTTTTTGAATGATAGGCTAATCTCATTAAACATTGGGAAAAGTGATAACAGAGAGAAAAATACAGTAAACAGGGGGACGAGCGCTAATATTGTTGTATAGGCCAATCCCGCGGCAGTTGTGGTTAATCTATCATGATTAATGCGCGACCATAAAATTGCACTAAACACTTTTAGTTGATTAAGCGTTTTTATCATGGACAACTTACTGTTTATTATAAATAACACAACTGTTTATATCACTATTTTTTAAAGTGTCAACCATGCGATTGGCTTCCTCTTTAGTTTCATAAGGACCGACCATAACTAAATATAATTTTCCCTCTTCGATACTACTAATTACGCCCACTAAAGCGAGTTTTGCTCTCAGTCCTTCGGCGTTGTTTTTTTCTTTAAATGCGCCACATTGTAAGATCCATTGTCGATCAGATTGTAATTGAGACTCGGTTTCAGGTGCGGAGTGATAAGCAGGTTCTTCCGCAGCATGTTGACTAATCATGCTATCTAGACTTGTTGGAACCGGAGGGCTTTTTGTTGAATTTTGTGAAGAATTTTTTGTCGGCTCGGGCGATGCAATGTTAGGTGTTTCAAGCTCTTTTAAATATGTCCATCGCTCTTGTGGCTGTTCAGGCAAGACAATTTCAGGTAGCTCAGTTTTCGCTTTTGGCTCTTCTACTGGCTTTTCTTTGTCATTTCTCATTAAAAAAAATAAAATAGCAATTAATGAAATAATTAAAATAGCGGTAATGACAAACATTATCGGGGACATGACGCGTGAGTTGTTTTTCTTTGCTTGACTTTTTTTTACGATATAATCACGTTCAATCACATTACACACTCTTAATATTATTGAATATTATATTTTAATATACTTGTTAACAGTATATAAATAAAAAAGTGGCTTTCACCACTTTTTATTATTTAAATCCACTTAACCAAATTGCCGATTAAGGAATATTAAGCTAAAGATTTAATTTGTTTAATTAAATTCGCTTTATGACGTGCTGCTTTGTTTTTATGAATTAAACCACGTGCGGCTTGTCTATCAACGACAGATTGCATATCTTTAAATGCAATTTCTGCAGTTTCTTTGTCACCGACAGCGACTGCGGCATATACTTTTTTAATATAAGTACGCATCATTGAACGGCGGCTGGCATTATGCTTACGGCGTTTTTCGGATTGAACGGCCCGTTTTTTAGCTGATTTGATATTAGCCAAAGTCAACTCCCAAGTTTATATAAAAATTACCTATTAATAAGGCGCCAAAATATGCCTTATTTTTAAGGTTTTGTCAATGCTATTTATGGAAAATTTTTTATGATTAACGCAAAAATAATTTTTGTGATAAACTTATCATAAATCTGTATCGTTTTTTATTTTTATAAGAGGAAGTTTAATGTCGGTTATTAAAATGCAAGACCTTGATTTAAAAGGTAAACGTTTATTCATTCGTTCAGATCTTAATGTGCCAGTTAAAAACGGTAAAGTCACTTCAGATGCGCGTATTCGTGCATCACTCCCGACAATTGAAGAAGCAATTAAAAAAGGGGCTAAAGTGATGGTAACTTCTCACATCGGCCGTCCAACTGAAGGCGAGTACAATCCAGAATACTCTTTACAGCCTGTTGTTGATTATTTAAAAGCGCATGTTTCATTTCCTGTTCGCCTTGTTAAAGATTACCTTGATGGTGTTGATATAAAAGAAGGTGAGTTAGTCGTGCTTGAAAATGTGCGTTTTAACAAAGGTGAAGGTAAAGATGATGAAACCTTAGCTAAAAAATATGCTGCGCTTTGTGATATTTATGTCATGGATGCATTTGGCACCGCTCATCGCGCTCAAGCATCAACACATGGCGCAGGGAAATATGCGCCGGTAGCTTGCGCAGGTCCTTTACTTGCCGCAGAGCTAGATGCTTTAGGTAAGGCATTAGGTAATCCTGCGCGACCAATGGTTGCCATTGTTGAAGGATCTAAAGTCTCAACGAAATTAACGGTACTTGATTCATTATCTAAAATTGCGGATCAAATTATTGTCGGTGGTGGCATTGCAAATACCTTTATTGCGGCAGAAGGGCACCATGTTGGTAAGTCACTTTATGAAGCAGATCTTATTCCTGAAGCTAAAAAATTAATGGCAAATTGTGAAATTCCTGTTCCTACCGATGTTCGTGTTGCGACAGAATTTAGTGAAACAGCCAAAGCAACGGAAAAATCGGTTAATGATGTGAAAGATAATGAACAAATTTTGGATTTAGGCGATAAATCAGCAGAAGCGTTAGCGGATATCATCAAAAATGCGAAAACCATTTTATGGAATGGTCCTGTTGGTGTGTTTGAATTTGCAAACTTCCGCCGTGGTACTGAAATTGTAGCGAAAGCTATCGCAGATAGTGCTGGATTTTCTATTGCTGGCGGTGGTGACACATTAGCTGCAATTGATTTATTTGGTATTGAAGATAAAATCTCTTATATTTCAACAGGTGGCGGTGCATTCCTTGAGTTTGTTGAGGGTAAAACCTTACCAGCCGTTGCGATGTTAGAACAAAGAGCAAAAGAATAAAACGAGATTCAGTATAAGGATGAGGCTTACTCATCCTTTTTCTTTTTTTAATCAATGTAAATGTATAGGTAACAAAATGACTACTAAGATCTCTGATGTTGTAAAACCGGGCGTCGTCACGGGTGATGATGTTCAAAAAGTATTTCAAATCGCGCGAGAAAATAAATTTGCATTACCAGCGGTAAACTGTGTTAATACCAATACCATTAATGCGGTTATCGAGACGGCAGCAAAAGTTCGTTCAGCGGTTATTGTTCAGTTTTCAAATGGCGGTGCGCAATTTTTAGCCGGTAAAGGTTTGAAATTAGAAGGGCAAGAAAGTGCGGTTTTCGGTGCGGTATCTGGCGCAAAACATGTGCATCTCATTGCTGAAAAATATGGGGTTCCGGTTATTCTTCATACCGACCATTGCGCCAAAAAATTACTACCATGGGTTGATGGCCTTCTTGATGCAGGCGAATTACATTTCGCGAAAACAGGCAAACCACTCTTTTCTTCTCACATGATTGACTTATCAGAAGAATCACTAAAAGAAAATATTGATATTTGTTGCCAATATCTTGCGCGCATGAAAGCGATGGGAATGACCCTAGAGCTTGAATTAGGTTGCACAGGTGGTGAAGAAGATGGCGTAGATAATAGCCATATGGATAGTTCAGCACTTTATACTCAGCCAGAAGACGTGGCCTACGCCTATGAAAAATTAAGCGAAATTAGTCCTCGTTTTACAATTGCGGCTTCTTTTGGTAACGTTCATGGTGTTTATAAGCCAGGTAATGTAAAATTAACGCCAAAAATTTTAGATAATTCTCAAAAATATGTATCAGAAAAATTCGGTTTACCAGAAAAATCATTGAACTTTGTGTTCCACGGTGGATCAGGTTCGACACCAGAAGAAATTGCAGAAGCAGTAAGCTATGGTGTAGTTAAAATGAACATCGACACAGATACGCAATGGGCTAATTGGGAAGGCATTTTACATTATTACAAAACCAATGAAGCTTATTTACAAGCACAACTTGGTAATCCAGAAGGGATTGATGCTCCAAATAAAAAATATTATGATCCACGAGTCTGGTTACGTAAAGGTGAAGAATCATTAAGTGCACGTTTAGAGCTTGCATTTAAAGAATTGAATGCGATTAACGTATTATAATTTTCAATTAATTGAAGATATAAAAAATAAAGGGGCAATCGCCCCTTTTTTATGATTTTTGATATTCTAATAAATAAGTATTGCAATTGTGCATTAATTATAGCATAATTCTGCCCTCATTTAACTTAGGGGAGCTAACGGTTTTATTGATAATGGTTATCACTAAAATAAGAAAGCGCTATAACCCGAGATAAGGAAACGAAAAATGGCAAAAAAAGTACAAGCCTACATTAAGTTGCAAGTTGCAGCTGGTGCGGCAAATCCAAGTCCGCCAGTTGGCCCTGCGTTGGGTCAGCACGGCGTTAATATCATGGAATTTTGTAAAGCATTTAATGCAAAAACAGAAGGAATAGAGAAAGGATTACCGACTCCAGTCGTGATTACAGTCTATTCTGATCGTTCATTTACTTTTATCACAAAAACACCACCTGCAGCGGTTTTGTTAAAGAAAGCAGCGAAAATCAAATCAGGTTCTGGTGAACCAAATAAGAAAAAAGTAGGAAAAGTAACCAGTAACCAAATTCGTGAAATCGCAGAGTTAAAAGCGGCAGACATGAATGGTGCAACTATTGAGACAATGATGCGTTCTATTGAAGGAACAGCTCGCTCAATGGGCTTGGAAGTGGAGGGATAATTAATGGCTAAATTAACGAAAAAGGCTAAACTTATCCGTGAAAAAGTGAGCGCAACTAAACAGTATGAAATTAATGAAGCGATCACTTTATTGAAAGAATTAGCAACAGCAAAATTTACAGAAAGTGTTGATGTATCTGTAAATTTAGGTATTGATGCACGTAAATCAGATCAAAATGTGCGTGGAGCAATCGTTCTTCCTAATGGCACAGGTCGCAGTGTTCGCGTAGCCGTATTTACTCAAGGTGCTAATGCCGATGCGGCGAAAGAAGCGGGCGCAGAATTAGTCGGCATGGAAGATTTAGCAGAACAAATCAAAAAAGGCGAAATGAATTTTGATGTGGTGATTGCCTCTCCAGATGCAATGCGTGTGGTAGGACAGCTCGGTCAAATTTTAGGTCCACGAGGCTTAATGCCAAACCCTAAAGTCGGTACTGTAACACCTAATGTTGCTGAAGCAGTGAAAAACGCTAAAGCAGGACAAATTCGTTACCGTAATGATAAAAATGGTATTATTCATACCACTATCGGTAAAGCTGACTTTGATTCAAATAAATTAAAAGAAAATTTAGAAGCATTATTAGTTGCATTGAAACGCGCAAAACCGTCTTCTTCAAAAGGTGTTTTTGTGAAGAAAGTCAGCTTATCAACAACGATGGGCGCAGGCGTAGCGATTGATCAATCAACATTAAATATAACGGCTTAATTTTATTGTATCGCACTAAGTGATAATAAATCGGTTGGTGTCTGGCCTTAACCAGACCCCGTCCAAGACCGTAGGTGTAATGGTTATCATTACTTAATTGCCTACGTAGACGGTGAGAGAACCTGAAAAGATATAATACAGGAATTCTGCTCATCGTGATTATGCTAGCGATATTTTATCGCTGGTTAAACAACACTAGGCTTTGCTTAGTATAATCCAGGAGCAATACCAATGGCACTAAATCTTCAAAATAAACAAGAAATTGTTGCTGAAGTTAATAAAATCGCCAAAGGAGCGCTGTCTGCAGTTGTTGCGGATTCTCGTGGCATCACTGTAGATAAAATGACTGAACTACGTAAATCTGCACGTGAAGCAGGCGTTTATATGCGAGTTGTTCGTAATACGCTACTTCGTCGTGTTGTTGAAGGTACTCAATATGAGTGCTTGAAAGATACGTTTGTTGGGCCAACTCTAATTGCATTTTCTAACGAGCACCCAGGTGCTGCAGCGCGTATTTTTAAAGCGTTTGCAAAAGAAAATAGTCAATTTGAGATTAAAGCCGCTGCCTTTGAAGGTGAGTTAATTTCTGCTGCGAATATTGATCGCTTAGCAACCTTACCTACTTATGAAGAAGCATTAGCTCGCTTGATGTCGACCATGAAAGAAGCTGCAGCAGGCAAATTGGTTCGTACTCTTGCGGCAGTTCGCGATCAAAAACAAGCTGCATAGCATAGCTTGTAGTATGATTGTGAAAGTTATTATTTAAAAAATTATAAATTTGGGAAACTATATTATGTCTATCACTAAAGAACAAATTTTAGATGCAGTTGCAGAAATGTCGGTAATGGATGTTGTTGAACTTGTATCAATGATGGAAGAAAAATTCGGCGTTTCAGCTGCCGCAGCGGTAGCCGTTGCATCAGCGGATCCAGCAGAATCAGCGGAAGAAAAAACAGAATTTGATGTGATTCTAAAAGAAGTGGGTGGAAACAAAGTTGCTGTTATCAAAGCAGTTCGTGGTGCAACAGGCTTAGGCTTGAAAGAAGCTAAAGATCTTGTTGAATCAGCCCCAGCAACAGTAAAAGAAGGTGTGAGCAAAGCTGACTCTGAAGAACTTAAAAAGGCGCTTGAAGAAGCGGGTGCGGTTGTCGAGCTTAAGTAAATTAATTGATAGCCGACAAATGGCTGGGGGTTTTGACCTCCAGCCTTTTTGCGCTGTAATATGTAAAAGATTTTTAACCTTGTTGCTTTAAACTTGATTTAGTGAAGCAACAAAAAATAAAAATAGCAAAAAAAGATAAATATAAAGTCTAATTAATTGATATTGATAGATGTTTTTTTGAAGTGTCAAGATATAACAACTCATTGTATGAGATAAATGTGATAGCTTGATGAATATTTAATAATGCAAATAAGCAAGTTGAGGAACTAATGGTTTACTCCTATACCGAAAAAAAACGAATTCGTAAGAATTTTGGTAAGCGTCCACAAGTCTTAGATATACCGTATCTTCTTTCTATTCAACTTGATTCGTTCCAGAAATTTATTGAACCCGATCCTGAAGGTCAATATGGTTTAGAAGCCGCTTTCCGTTCAATATTTCCGATAAAAAGTTATAGTGGCAGTGCGGAATTAGAATATGTGAGTTTTAAAATGGGAGCACCTGTTTTTGATGTTAAAGAATGTCAAATTCGAGGAATTACCTATTCCGCTCCGCTTCGCGTAAAATTACGCCTAGTTATTTATGATAAAGATGCGCCAGAAGTAACAGTAAAAGATATCAAAGAGCAAGATGTCTATATGGGCGAGATCCCTTTAATGACCGATAATGGTACATTTGTTATCAATGGTACCGAGCGTGTAATTGTTTCTCAATTGCACCGTAGTCCAGGTGTGTTTTTTGACAGTGATAAGGGAAAAACGCACTCATCTGGTAAAGTTTTATACAATGCAAGAATTATTCCTTACCGAGGTTCTTGGCTAGATTTTGAATTTGATCCTAAAGATAATTTATTTGCACGGATTGACCGTCGAAGAAAATTACCCGCGACAATTATTTTACGTGCATTAGGTTTTGAAACCGAAGAAATTTTAGATATGTTCTTTGAAAAAACGCTTTTTGAAGTTAACAAATCTAAAGTAAGAATGGAACTTGTGCCAGACCGTTTACGGGGTGAAACGGCACTTTTTGATATTGAATCAAAAGGCAAAATCTATGCAGAAAAAGGGCGCCGTATTACCGCGCGTTATATTCGAGAATTAGAAAAAGATAAAGTTAATAAAATTGATGTACCGGTTGAATATCTTATCGGAAAAGTGTTAGCTAAGAATTATGTTAATGATAGTACTGGTGAAGTAATTGCTTTTGCTAATACACCAATCTCATTAGAATTGTTGGCTGACCTCACCAATGCTGGGCATAAAAAAATTGAAACATTGTTTACGAATGATTTAGATCATGGTGCATTTATTTCAGAAACCTTAAATGTCGATTCAACAAGAGATAGATTAGGCGCATTAGTTGAAATTTACCGCATGATGAGACCAGGTGAGCCGCCGACGAAGGAAGCGGCTGAAGCATTATTTGAAAATCTATTCTTTTCTGAAGATCGCTATGATCTATCTGCAGTCGGTCGTATGAAATTTAATCGCTCTTTAGGTCGAGATGATATTGAAGGCAGTAGCGTACTGACTAAAGAAGATATCGTTGATGTGATGAAAAAATTGATCGGTATTCGTAACGGTCAAGGCGAGGTTGATGATATTGATCATTTAGGTAATCGACGAATTCGTAGCGTAGGCGAAATGGCAGAAAACCAATTCCGAATTGGTCTTGTTCGAGTAGAACGTGCAGTTAAAGAGCGTTTATCACTTGGCGATCTTGAAGCATTAATGCCTCAAGATATGATTAATGCGAAACCTATTTCAGCTGCAATTCGTGAATTTTTTGGTTCTCATCAATTATCTCAATTCATGGATCAAAATAATCCATTGTCAGAAATTACTAATAAACGACGAATTTCTGCATTAGGTCCAGGTGGTTTAACGAGAGAAAGAGCGGGCTTTGAAGTTCGTGACGTGCACCCAACGCATTATGGACGAGTTTGTCCAATCGAAACACCAGAAGGACCGAATATCGGTTTGATCAACTCATTAGCGGTTTATGCTCGCACTAATGAGTATGGTTTTTTAGAAACCCCATATCGTCGGGTGATTGATGGCGTTGTGACAGATGAAATTAATTATTTATCAGCCATTGATGAAAGTGAGTTTGTGATTGCGCAAGCTAACTCAAATCTTGATGATAAAGGGCGTTTTGAAGAAGATTTAGTGACTTGTCGTCGAAATGGTGAATCAGGTTTATATAGCCCAGAACAAATCCACTATATGGACGTATCAACCCAGCAAATTGTATCGGTTGGAGCTTCGTTAATTCCTTTCTTGGAACATGATGATGCAAACCGTGCCTTGATGGGTGCGAATATGCAACGGCAGGCGGTTCCAACATTAAAAGCCGAAAAGCCGTTTGTTGGTACAGGAATGGAAAGAGCGGTTGCGGTTGACTCGGGTGTCACGGCTGTTGCACGTCGAGGCGGAACTATTCAATATGTTGACGCTTCACGTATCGTTGTCAACGTTAATAGTGATGAAGTGCAAGCTGGTGAAGCGGGCATTGATATTTATAACTTAACGAAATATACTCGTTCTAATCAAAATACGTGCATTAACCAAATTCCATGTGTCGAATTAGGTGAGAAAGTAGAGCGTGGCGACGTGCTTGCAGATGGGCCTTCAACCGATTTAGGTGAACTTGCGTTAGGGCAAAATATGCGCGTTGCATTCATGCCTTGGAATGGTTATAACTTTGAGGATTCAATTTTATTTTCCGAAAAAGTGGTTCAAGATGATCGTTTCACCTCTATTCATATTCAAGAGTTATCTTGTATCTCTCGAGATACTAAATTAGGTGCTGAAGAGATTTCTGCTGATATTCCAAATGTTGGTGAAGCTGCGTTATCGAAACTTGATGAATCTGGTATTGTTTATATTGGTGCAGAAGTAAAAGGTGGTGATATTCTTGTTGGTAAAGTGACACCAAAAGGGGAAACACAACTAACGCCAGAAGAAAAATTACTTCGTGCGATTTTTGGTGAAAAAGCATCAGATGTAAAAGATAGTTCACTTCGCGTTCCTAATGGCGTTTCTGGTACGGTTATTGACGTTCAAGTCTTTACGCGTGATGGTGTGTCAAAAGATAAGCGAGCACTTGAAATTGAAGACATGCAATTAAAACAAGCGAAAAAAGATTTAAGAGAAGAACTTAAAATCTTAGAAGCCGCATTATTTGCACGTATTCGTGAGCTGTTGATTTCAGGTGGGATTAAAGCGGATAAATTAGACGCTTTACCACAAGAAAAATGGTTAACGATTGGGCTTGCTAATGAAGAAAAACAAGCACAATTAGAAAAACTTGTTGAACAACACGCTGAAATCAAAACTGAATTTGACAAAAAACTTGAAGCAAAACGGATGAAAATCACCCAAGGTGATGATCTTCAACCAGGGGTGCTTAAAATTGTTAAGGTTTATCTAGCGGTTAAGCGTCAAATTCAACCAGGTGATAAAATGGCGGGTCGTCATGGTAACAAAGGGGTTATCTCTAAAATTAACCCGATCGAAGATATGCCATATGATGATCATGGACGCCCTGTTGACGTGGTATTAAATCCATTAGGGGTTCCATCGCGGATGAATATTGGTCAAATTCTTGAAACTCATTTAGGTATGGCGGCGAAAGGTATTGGACTTAAAATTGACGCAATGATTAAAGAGCAACAGACGTTAGCTAAATTACGAGAGTTTATCCAAAAAGCCTATGATCTTGGTTTAGGTGCGGCTCAAAAAGTGAATGTTAGCGAATTTACCGATCAAGAAGTAATGACGTTAGCTGAAAATTTGCGTAATGGTATGCCACTTGCCACTCCAGTATTTGATGGGGCGAAAGAGTCAGAAATCAAATCATTGTTAGCGTTAGGTGATTTACCGACTTCAGGTCAAATCACACTCTATGATGGACGAACGGGAGAGAAATTTGAACGCCCAGTTACCGTTGGCTACATGTATATGCTGAAATTGAATCACTTAGTTGACGATAAGATGCATGCACGTTCAACCGGTTCATATAGTTTAGTTACGCAGCAACCACTAGGTGGTAAAGCTCAGTTTGGTGGTCAACGCTTTGGTGAGATGGAAGTCTGGGCACTTGAAGCATATGGCGCAGCTTACACTTTACAAGAGATGTTAACGGTGAAATCCGATGATGTAAATGGACGAACAAAAATGTATAAAAACATTGTTGATGGTGATCATCATATGGAACCGGCAATCCCTGAATCCTTTAATGTGTTATTAAAAGAAATTCGTTCTTTAGGGATTAACATTGAGTTAGATGAAGAGTAATTGATACCAATCAAAGTGATTTTTATTTATAGGGATAACTTATTAGCAATAATAAGTTATCTAATTGGTTTAACTCCATAGGAGCCAATTGTGAAAGACTTATTAAAGTTTCTAAAAGCACAAACAAAAACAGAAGATTTTGATGCTATTAAAATCGGGCTAGCATCACCAGATATGATTCGCTCATGGTCTTTTGGTGAAGTTAAAAAACCAGAAACCATTAACTATCGTACTTTTAAACCAGAGAGAGATGGTTTATTTTGTGCGCGTATTTTTGGTCCAGTAAAAGATTATGAATGCCTGTGTGGAAAATATAAACGCTTAAAACATCGAGGCGTTATCTGTGAAAAATGCGGAGTTGAAGTAACTCAAGCGAAGGTTCGCCGTGAACGTATGGGGCATATTGAACTCGCTTCACCAACTGCACATATTTGGTTTTTAAAATCACTTCCGTCACGTATTGGATTATTATTAGATATGCCACTTCGTGATATTGAGCATGTCCTTTATTTTGAATCATTTATGGTTCTTGATGGTGGCATGACCAATCTTGAACGAGGGCAAGTGCTTACTGAAGAGCAATATCTTGACGCGTTAGAAGAATTTGGTGATGAGTTTGATGCGCGTATGGGCGCAGAAGCGATTCAAGAATTATTACGTAATTTAGACATTCAAGCAGAATGTGAACTTTTACGTGATGAGCTTGCAGCAACTAATTCCGAAACTAAGCGTAAAAAATTAACCAAACGAATTAAAATCATTGAAGCTTTTATTCAATCAGAAAATAAACCTGAATGGATGATCTTAAATGTGTTGCCAGTGTTACCGCCCGATTTAAGACCACTTGTTCCGCTTGATGGCGGGCGATTTGCAACTTCAGATCTTAATGATTTATATCGTCGAGTGATTAACCGTAACAATCGGTTAAAGCGATTATTGGATTTAGCTGCGCCCGATATTATTGTCCGTAACGAAAAACGAATGTTACAAGAATCGGTCGATGCGTTATTGGATAATGGTCGTCGTGGACGTGCAATTACGGGTTCAAATAAAAGGCCACTTAAATCACTTGCTGATATGATTAAAGGTAAGCAAGGGCGATTTCGTCAAAACCTACTTGGTAAACGCGTTGACTATTCAGGCCGTTCAGTTATTACCGTTGGTCCTTACTTGCATCTACATCAATGTGGTTTACCGAAAAAAATGGCTTTGGAGTTATTCAAGCCTTTCATTTACGGTAAATTAGAGCGACGTGGTTACGCAACAACAATTAAAGCCGCTAAAAAAATGGTTGAGCGCGAAGATTCTGTTGTTTGGGATATTTTAGATGAAGTTATCCGTGAGCATCCAGTATTGCTTAACCGCGCACCGACACTCCATCGATTAGGTATCCAAGCATTTGAACCTATTCTTATTGAAGGTAAAGCGATTCAATTACATCCATTAGTTTGTGCGGCATTTAATGCTGACTTTGATGGTGACCAAATGGCGGTTCACGTACCATTAACGCTTGAAGCGCAACTTGAAGCGCGTGCTTTAATGATGTCAACGAATAATATTCTTTCTCCTGCTAGTGGTGAACCGATTATTGTCCCTTCTCAAGACGTTGTTTTAGGTCTGTATTATATGACGAGAGACAAAGTCAATGCGAAAGGTGAGGGGATGTTGTTAACCGGTCCTAAAGAAGCAGAAAAATTATACCGCCTTGGTTTAGTTGAACTTCATGCTAAAGTGAAAGTGCGAATTACAGAGTATACTCGTGATAACGTTGGAGAGTGGCAAGGTCATACATCAATTATTGATACCACAATCGGCCGAGCTATTTTGTGGTTAATTATGCCTAAGGGTATGGAGTTTTCAGCAATCAATCAAACGCTGGGTAAAAAAGCAATTTCGAAAATTTTGAATGTTTGCTATCGTCAATTAGGCATGAAAGAAACGGTTATTTTAGCTGACCAAATTATGTACACAGGATTTGCCTATGCGGCCCGTTCTGGTGTTTCTGTTGGTATTGATGATATGGAAATCCCAGCTAAGAAAATCGAAATTATCAATGAAGCAGAAATTGAAGTTGCTGAAATTCAAGAGCAATTCCAATCAGGTTTAGTGACGGCGGGCGAACGTTATAATAAAGTTATCGATATTTGGGCGGCTGCAAATGAGCGAGTTGCAAAAGCGATGATGGATAATTTGTCTACCGAAAAAGTAGTAAACCGTGAAGGTGATGAGGAAGTTCAATCCTCATTTAACAGCATCTATATGATGGCTGATTCAGGTGCACGGGGTTCGGCAGCTCAGATTCGTCAGTTGGCAGGTATGCGTGGTTTGATGGCGAAGCCAGATGGTTCGATTATAGAAACACCAATTACGGCAAACTTCCGTGAAGGTTTGAACGTATTACAATATTTTATTTCGACGCATGGTGCTCGTAAAGGTCTTGCTGATACAGCACTTAAAACGGCTAACTCAGGTTACTTAACTCGTCGTCTAGTAGATGTGGCACAAGATCTTGTTGTTATTGAAGATGATTGTGGCACTTTTGAAGGTGTTGTTATGACACCCGTAATTGAAGGCGGTGACGTTAAAGAACCACTTCGAGAGCGCGTACTTGGTCGTGTTACTGCGGAAGATGTGTTAAAACCGGGTAGTGCTGATATATTAATTCCACGTAATACATTACTCGATGAAAGCTTTTGTGATTTGTTAGAAGCAGAATCGATTGATAGCGTTAAAGTGCGTTCAGTTGTGTCGTGTGATACTGACTTTGGTATCTGTGCCAAATGTTATGGTCGTGATTTAGCGCGCGGTCACTTGGTTAACAAAGGTGAAGCCATTGGTGTCATTGCGGCACAATCGATTGGTGAACCAGGTACTCAGTTAACCATGCGTACGTTCCATATTGGTGGTGCGGCATCGAGAGCGGCTGCTGAATCAAGCGTTCAAGTTAAAAACAAAGGTAGCATTAAACTAGATAATGCAAAATTTGTGGTTAATGTAGATAAAAAGCTAGTCATTACTTCACGTAATGCAGAACTGAGCATTTTTGATGACTTTGGTCGTATGAAAGAGACTTACAAAGTCCCTTATGGCTCAATTCTTGCTAAAGGCGATGGATCTCCTGTTGAATCAGGTGAAACGATTGCAAATTGGGATCCACATACGATGCCTGTGGTTTCTGAAGCAACGGGATTTGTTCGTTTTGTTGATATGGTTGATGGTCAAACAATTACTCGTCAAACCGATGAATTAACAGGTCTTTCGTCTATTGTGGTGATTGATGTTGCAGAACGAACTGGTGTAGGTAAAGATTTACGTCCAGCTATTAAAATTGTTAATTCAAAAGGTAAAGATGTACTGATTTCAGGGACCGAAATGCCCGCACAATACTTTTTACCAGGTAAAGCACTTGTCCAATTAGAAGATGGTGCAGAAATTAATGCTGGTGACGCACTTGCGCGTATTCCACAAGCATCAGTTGGTACGAAAGATATCACAGGTGGTCTACCACGGGTTGCGGATTTGTTTGAAGCACGTAAGCCAAAAGAGCCAGCCATTCTTGCTGAAATCGATGGAATTATTTCATTTGGTAAAGAGACAAAAGGCAAAAGGCGTTTAGTGATTACACCATTAGATGGCAGTGATCAATATGAAGAGATGATTCCAAAATGGCGTCAACTTAACGTATTTGAAGGTGAACATGTTGGGCGTGGTGACGTAATTTCTGATGGACCAGAATCGGCACATGACATTTTACGTTTACGAGGCGTCAATGCAGTAACACGTTATATTGTTAATGAAGTTCAAGAAGTCTATCGTTTACAGGGTGTAAAAATTAACGATAAACACATTGAAGTTATTGTGCGTCAAATGTTACGTAAAGCAACGGTAATGGATACGGGGGATTCTCGCTTACTTGAAGGTGAACAACTTGAAGTTTCAAGACTTAAAATCATTAACCGTGAACTGAAAGCGCAAGGTAAAGAACCGATTAGATATATGCATGATTTATTAGGATTTACTAAAGCATCATTGACGACGGAATCCTTTATCTCAGCAGCATCGTTCCAAGAAACAACGCGCGTACTAACCGAAGCAGCCGTTGCAGGTAAAAATGATGATCTTCGTGGATTAAAAGAGAATGTGATTGTTGGTCGCTTAATTCCAGCAGGAACGGGTTATGCGTATCATAAAGAACGGTTACGTAAACGTTCAAATCCAGAAAGCGATGATATTACTGAAGTGACAATATCTGCAGAAGAAGCAACAGCGAACTTGGCGGAATTACTCAATTCGGCTGATGAAAACGCATAAAATTTTCGTAATTAATTTAAAATAGCATGGTTAATACATGCTATTTTTTTATTAAAAATCGAAAATAAAAATAGGAGGGCATATGACTTATATTGTGATGAACCGTTTTAAAATAAAAGAAGGTAGCGAAGAGATATTTGCTGATATCTGGCGTAATCGCGATAGCCATTTGAATGAAATGAGTGGGTTTATTCGTTTTAATTTATTCCGGGGTAAAACCGAATCGGGTTATACCTTATTTTCATCATTTACTGAATGGCAATCAAAAAGTGATTTTGAAGCTTGGGTTAAATCTGATCAATTTAAAGCATCACATCGAAGCACGGGCGATAAATCTCAATCTGAAATTTATATTGCAGCGCCAGAACTAGAATGTTTTGAAACGATTTTATAGTTTATATTAACGAAAAGTAACTCAAATAATATCTTCTTAATCCAATGCTGATTGTGATAAAAATAGATGATTTTTAGAATTAATTAGCATAATTATTGGATTTATTGATATGACATATAAATAATGAACCATAAAATGGTTTAACCGTAAAACGGCATTATCTTATATTTTCATCCAGCCTTTTGATTCATTGAAATAAAAATTAAACGTTATTGAATGAAAAAACCATCACTGAGTGTGATGGTTTTTATATCACTGATGACTAATTATTGATCATCTAATGCGTAAGCAATAATATAATCGCCAATTTTCGTTCCAAATGAACCGTGACCACCAACGACTAACACAACATATTGTTTACCATCTTGACCTTTAAAGGTCATCGGTGTTGCTTGTCCGCCGGCAGGCAAACGCGCCTTCCAAATTTGTTGTCCAGTCTTGATATCATATGCACGTAGATATTGATCAAGGGTACCACTTAAAAAGCTGACGCCACTAGCCGTGGTCATAGGTCCGCCCATGGCAGGTACACCAACAGGAAAAGGCAATGGAATAATTGGAGTGCTATCATATGATGTTCCATTTGGGTGTTTCCATGTTACTTTCGCTGTTGTTAAGTCGACACCTGCGACGTCTCCCCAAGATGGTGCTTGGCAAGGGAATCCAACAATCGATAAAAATGGTTTTAACTCTACGGCATAAGGCGCCCCTTTGTTGGGTTGCAATCCATGTCCTTCGGATGCTTTTTCAGCATTAGCCGAAACTTGATGTTGAGGAACCAATTTAGAGACAAACGCCATATAGTTAGGGTTAGTAAAAATGGCTTGTCGCGCAGGATCAACCGCAATACCGCCCCAATTAAAGACACCAACATTACCCGGATAGATTAAACTACCTTGTAATGATGGCGGGGTATATTGACCGTCATAACGTAAAGATTTAAATGCAATACGGCAACTCAGTTGATCAAAAGGTGTTGCTCCCCACATATCTTTTTCGGTAAGCGGCTCGGGTAGCAAGTTCAATTGTGATCTTGGTTGGGTTTTAGATAATACCGCTTGTTCAGCTGAATCAACGGCACCTTGCGGCGCATCTATTTCATCAATAGGAATAATAGGCTTACCTGTCAAGCGATTAAGCACATACAAACTCCCTTGTTTTGTTGGCTGAATCACAGCAGGTTCGATGCCTTTTGATGTACGTAAATCAACAAGCACAGGTTGACTTGGTACATCCATATCCCATAGATCATGATGAGTCAGTTGATAATGCCAACGTACATGTCCAGTTTTTACATCAAGGGCAACAATACCCGCTGAATATTTTTCAGCGCCAGCACTACGATTTGGACCATATTGGTCAGGTGTTTGATTCCCTAGTGGTAAATAGATAAGGTTATTTTTCTCATCAGCACTCATTAATGACCAAACATTAGGTGAGTTTCGCGTATATTTTCCATCTTTTGAGATTGGTGCGGTATCATTAGGGTTACCGGCATCCCAGTTCCAAACTAAACGCCCATCGTTAATATTATAGGCTCGAACCACACCAGATGGTTCGTTGGTTGATTCATTATCTGTGACATGCCCGCCAATAATAATTATATTTTTTGTAACCAACGCAGGTGAAGTTGAATAATAACCGCCTGGTGTTAGTGGCCGCAAATTTTTCGTTAGATCAATGTAACCTTTATCATTAAATGTTTTAACTAATTTACCCGTATCGGCATCTAATGCAATTAAACGAGCATCAGCCGTTGGCAAATAGATCCGTCTAGGACTGCCGCTCTCTTTAACGGCTTTTGCAGTAGAAGATGAAGGATCTTCTGCTAAATATTGATCAGCATCATAATATGATACGCCACGACAAGTCATGTGAGCCCAGCCTTTAAAAGAATCCGCACCGTCAAGGCTCAATTGAGGTTGGAATTTCCAAATTTCTTCACCAGTTTCAGGTTTGAGTGCGATCACCCAGCCATGTGCTGTACAGGTGTAAAGTTTATCATTGACTTTTAATGGGGTATTTTCATTAGTTAGTTCAACAGGATCATTGGATGTTGGCATGTCGCCAGTTCGAATTCGCCATACTTCTTTTAATTTGCCAATGTTTTGTGGTGTAATTTGATCTAAGCTGGAATAATGAAGACCAGCATTGGTACCACCATAGACGCGCCATTCATCACCAGCAACTTGATCTTTATTGACATCTATCATAACTTGATTGTCAATCTTACCAATTATCACGCCAGGTGAGGTAAATAGCGAAGCAACGCCAACAGCGGTTGTCACTAAAACACTAATTAATAATGAAAGGCTCAATCTTAAGTTATTGATATTAAAATTATTTTTTGTTAAGGGTTTTCGCCACCAAGGTAAGAGTAAGATGAGAGCTATAATAAACCAGATCCATAAACGAGGAACCAATTGCCACCAATTTAAGCCAACTTCATAAAGTGACCATATTGTGGTTGCCAATAAAACAATAGCAAAAAAGGGAAACACTTTATCATTGGCTTTGATAATCAATAAAGCCGTAATAAAGATGGCTATGCCCATTAATAAATAGTACCAAGAACCGCCTAATGTAACGAGCCAAACACCGCCCAACAGCAAAAATGCACTAATTAAAAATAAGCCGATACTGGTTATCAGCAACAATTTATTTTTTTTCATATGGTATCCTATCATTAATAAAAACGGTTAAATTATAGACATAATAAACTTTTCGTTGTAGAAAACAATAGATAAAATGAGAATTATTATGTATTTTAAGCCTGAATAAGCTGATTTTTGTTATTTTTATTGTCGATGAGATGTTTACTTAATGGTTTTACTTGATTGTTAAGTATTAATATTGAGATTACAACTTCATCATGTGACTATTGATAAATTCAGTCAAATTTTATTTTTTCCAGTTAAAACGAGTAATAAATTATACCGATACCCATTGACGAAATTATCATTTAACGGTAAGATGCGCGCCTTATGCAAAATAGATTGCCATTAACGATAGACCCAATTAAAGCGGCTCAAAAAAAACTTGATTATATTGGTTGTTATGCAACTAAAAGTTTAGCTCGGGTTGAAAGTGCAAAAACGGATATAGAATGTCGTTTATCGTTTTATTTTGATGAACAAAAAATTTGTGTAATTGATGTGGATGCAAAAGTAACACTAGAACAAGTTTGTCAGCGTTGCTTTAATCCTTTAATTACAGATGTTCACATAAATAATAAATTAAGCCCTCTTACGAGTGATATACAAGCGGAATCACTACTAGAGCGTTACGACCCAGTTTGTATTAATGAATTTGGTGAAGTTGATTTATTAGCATTAGTGGAAGATGAGATTATTTTATCTTTGCCTATTGCACCCGTACATGATAGTAAACACTGCGAAGTGTCAGAGGACAATATGGTGTTTGGTGAAATTCACATTGAGAATGAAAAACCAAATCCATTTGCAATTTTAGCTAGTTTAAAGAATAAAGAGAAGGAGTAAATCCATGGCTGTTCAACAGAATCGTAAAACTCGTGCAAAACGCGGTATGCGTCGTTCTCATGATGCATTAACGGTTGCTAATATTTCGGTTGATGAATCAGGAAAAACACATTTACGTCACCATGTAACTGCTGATGGTTATTATCGTGGGCGTAAAGTAATTTCTAAGTAACCATTCGATATTTTTAGGTAATATTTTGGACAATCTAACCATTGCGTTAGATGCGATGAGTGGGGACTATGGTCCTCGCGTTGTTGTTCCTGCAGCAATACAAGCACTAAATTGCTATCCGACACTTTCTATTTTTTTGGTTGGTGAACAAGCAAAAATTAAGGCTTTTATACCCAAGGAATCATCACATCTTATTGAATCAGCATTAACTCGACCACGGTTGTTTATCGTTCCGTCAGAATCGGTTATTGGTAATGATATTAAGCCGTCACATGCAATCCGAAATAGCCAAGGCTCTTCAATGCGAATTGCATTAGAATTGGTTAAAGAAAAAAAAGCGCAAGCGTGTGTCAGTGCAGGCAATACGGGTGCGTTGATGGGCTTGTCCAAATTATTATTACATTCATTAGAAGGTATTGATAGACCTGCACTGGTTGCGATCTTACCTGCTTTGAACCGGAAAAGTACGGTTGTGCTTGATTTAGGTGCTAACGCCGAATGTAATAGTCACATGCTAGTCCAATTTGCAACAATGGGTTCGATTCTTGCGCAATCATTACTCAATATTGATGTGCCTCGTGTTGCATTATTGAATATTGGTGAAGAAGATATTAAAGGGCTTGATCATATTCGTGCGGCAGCGGCTGTATTAAAATCTAATCCTAAAATTAATTATATCGGTTACTTAGAAGGGAATGAGTTATTAACTGGAAAAACCGATGTGCTTGTCTGCGATGGTTTTGTCGGCAATGTCACACTCAAAACCGTTGAAGGTTTAATTAATATCTTTATGTCATCATTTAAGCTGTTTTCTAACCGTAAATCTCTTATTATGAAATTATTGAGTAAATGGTTACAAAAAAAGATCTCAAAAAATTTTGGTTATTTAGAACCTGCACGTTATAATGGCGCGTGTTTGCTTGGACTTCAAAGTATTGTAATTAAGAGTCACGGTAGCGCGACTCACAAATCATTTTTTGCAGCAATAGAACAATCTATTTTAGCAATAAATAACAACATACCAGAGAAAATTGCAGCAAGCCTTTTTTCCACTCTGCCTAAAAGTAAATCATTAGAGCGACAAAATTGATGTATACAAAAATATTAGGAACAGGAAGTTACCTTCCAAAACAGATACGGACTAATGCTGATCTCGAAAAAATGGTCGATACCAGCGATGAATGGATTACCGCACGAACAGGAATAAAAGAACGGCGTATTGCTTTACCTGAAGAAACGGTAACGAGTATGGCTTATCAAGCTGCGCTTAACGCGATCGAAATGGCAAAGATTAACGCTGATGAAATCGGACTCATTATTATTGCAACAGCAACATCTCAAAATGCATTTCCTAGTTCTTCAGCTGAACTACAAGCATTATTAAATATTGATGATGCGATAGCATTTGATGTATCAGCTGCTTGCTCAGGATTTGTTTATGCACTTGATATCGCTGATAAATATATAAAAGGCGGCATGGGTAAAAAAGCACTGATTGTTGGTTCTGATATGCTAACTCGGGGATTAGATCCAAACGATCGAGGAACATTAGTTATCTTTGGTGATGCAGCTGGTGCGGTTGTACTTGGTGAATCAGAAGAGCCAGGTATTATTGCTTCACATTTGCATGCTAATGGTCGTTATGCTGAATTGCTAAAATATCCTAATGTTGATCGTCGAGAAATGGATAATCCGATGTATTTGACAATGCAAGGCAATGAAGTCTTTAAAATTGCAGTTAAAGAACTATCCAATCTTGTTGATGAGATAATTGTCGAAAATAATATTCAGGCTTCAGATATTGATTGGTTAGTTCCACATCAAGCGAATTTAAGAATCATTTCTGCAACAGCTAAACGCTTAGGAATGAGTATGGATAAAGTGATTGTCACACTTGACAAACAAGGTAACACTTCAGCCGCTTCTGTTCCATGTGCATTAGATACAGGCGTTCGAGATGGGCGAATCCAACGTGGGCAATTAGTGTTATTAGAAGCGTTTGGTGGCGGATTTGTTTGGGGTTCAGCACTAGTTAGATTTTAAGATTAAATTTATTTTTAATGTTTAAGGAATAAATAATGAATAAATTTGCAATGGTATTTCCAGGTCAAGGCTCACAAGCAGTAGGTATGCTAAAAGAACTTTCGGAACATTATCCAGTTGTAAAAGCGACGTTTGCTGAAGCTTCAGAAGTACTTAACTATGATTTATGGCAATTAGTGCAAAGTGGTCCAGAAGAAGAACTTAATAAAACTTGGCAAACACAACCAGCTTTACTTGCTTCTTCGGTCGCGCTTTTTAAAATATGGCAAGAACGTAAAGGACCTACACCTGAATTTATGGCGGGACATAGCTTAGGTGAATATTCTGCCTTAGTTTGTGCTGGCGTGCTCGATTTTAAAGAAGCAATTAAGCTTGTTGAACTTAGAGGCCAATTAATGCAAGAAGCGGTTCCAACTGGTGTGGGCGCGATGTATGCCATAATCGGTTTAGATAATGATTCAATTGCCAAAGCGTGTCAAGAGGCGGCTCAAGGGCAAATTGTCTCTCCAGTTAATTTTAATTCTCCTGGGCAAGTTGTTATTGCAGGGAATAAAGAAGCAGTAGAAAGAGCGGGCGCTTTATGTAAAGAAGCGGGTGCAAAACGAGCGTTACCACTTGCAGTCAGTGTTCCTTCTCATTGTGCATTAATGAAACCTGCTGCAGATAAGCTTGCTGTTGCATTAGATCAAGTTTCGTTTAATACGCCAAAATTTGCAGTAATTAATAATGTTGATGTCAGGATCGAATCATCGGCAAACGAAATTAAAGCGGCATTAATTGCACAACTTTATAGTCCTGTTCGTTGGACAGAGACAATCGAAGAAATGGCTAAACAAGGCGTTTCTGTCATAGTTGAAGTTGGTCCTGGAAAAGTTTTAACAGGATTAACAAAACGCATTGTGGATTCTCTTTCAGCATCAGCCATTAATGATATTGCTTCATTAGATTTAGCTTTAAAAAACGCACAATAAAAGTGAAATAATAAAAGAGGTAATTATGAACCTATCAGGAAAAATAGCTTTAGTAACAGGGGCAAGCCGAGGAATTGGTAAAGCCATTGCTGAGAAATTAGTATCCTGCGGAGCTACAGTTATCGGTACGGCAACGACTAAAAAAGGTGCTGAAGCGATTAGTCAATATTTAGGTCAAAAAGGTAAAGGTTTTGCTTTAAATGTGACCGATGAAGCGTCAATAGAAAAGGTTATTGATAGCATTAAAGCAGAATTTGGTGAAATTGATATTTTAGTTAACAATGCAGGTATTACTCGAGATAATTTGCTTATGCGAATGAAAGATGACGAGTGGCAAGATATTTTGAATACTAACTTAACGTCTGTTTTTCGTTTATCAAAAGCGTTATTACGTACAATGATGAAAAAACGTTATGGTAGAATTGTGACTATCGGTTCTGTTGTAGGTACAATGGGAAATGCAGGGCAAGCCAATTATGCTGCTGCAAAAGCTGGTTTGATTGGTTTTAGCAAATCACTAGCACGCGAAGTCGGTTCTCGTGGTGTTACGGTCAATGTTGTTGCCCCTGGTTTTATTGCAACGGATATGACAGACGCTTTAACTGAAGAACAAAAATCGCAAACATTAGCACAGGTTCCAGCGGGTCGTTTAGGCGAACCGAGTGAAATCGCTAATGCCGTTGCTTTTTTAGTTTCAGATGAAGCCGCTTACATTACGGGTGAAACTTTACATGTTAATGGTGGCATGTATATGGTTTAATTTGTTATAATAGTGTAGAATTCATCTATATGTTAACATATTGAAGAAAAAAGCAGTTAGGTTGAAAGATGATTGTGATCTTTTTCAACAATTTATAAACTTACATTCACCGCCATTTTGGCGATATTTATAGGAAAATAAAAGTATGAGCACTATTGAAGAGCGCGTTAAAAAAATTATTGTAGAACAACTTGGCGTAAAAGAAGAAGAAGTTAAAAACTCATCTTCTTTTGTTGAGGACTTAGGTGCTGATTCTCTTGATACAGTTGAATTAGTTATGGCTTTAGAAGAAGAATTTGATACTGAAATTCCTGATGAAGAAGCTGAAAAAATCACAACAGTGCAATCAGCAATCGATTACATTACAGCAAATCAATAAGATTGTAATGTATCAAGTAAACTAGGCGATCATATGATCGCCTAGTTTTTATATATTAAAAAATTTATCTATTTATATTTTATTTCAATCCTTTTCAGGAGGCAACATGTCTAAACGCAGAGTTGTTGTTACTGGAATGGGAATGATATCTCCAGTTGGCAATACAGTTGAATCTACTTGGCAAGCACTATTAGCCGGTCAAAGTGGAGTGGAACGCATTGAACACTTTGATACATCCCCTTTCACAACGCATTTTGCAGCTATGGTAAAAAATTTTAACGGGGAAGATTATAATATTTCACGTAAAGAAGCCCGTAAAATGGACTGTTTTATTCAATATGGTATTGCAGCAGGCGTTCAAGCCATGCAAGATTCAGGTATTGAAATTACAGATAAAAATGCAAAACGCGTTGGTTGTGCAATCGGATCTGGTATTGGCGGTCTCGGTCTTATTGAAGAAAATCATAGTGCTTTAATTAACAATGGACCAAGAAAGATTAGCCCTTTTTTTGTTCCCTCAACGATTGTTAATATGATTGCAGGTCATTTATCGATAGCTTATGGGTTAAAAGGTCCAAGCATTACTATTGCAACAGCTTGCTCTTCTGGTGTGCATAATATTGGTCATGCTGCAAGAATGATTGCCTATGGTGACGCTGATGCAATGCTTGCAGGTGGTGGTGAAAAAGCAAGTACGCCTCTTGGTATTGGTGGCTTTGGTGCGGCTCGTGCGTTATCAACAAATAATGACAATCCTAAATCAGCAAGTCGGCCTTGGGATAGAGATCGTGACGGTTTTGTGCTCGGTGATGGTGCGGGTATTTTATTTTTAGAAGAGTACGAGCATGCTAAATCGAGAAATGCAAAAATTTATGCAGAAGTCGTTGGTTTTGGTATGAGTGGTGACGCTTATCACATGACTTCTCCTCCAGCGGATGGCAGTGGTGCGGCACTCGCGATGGAATGTGCGATCCGTGATGCGGGTATTACGCCAGAACAAATCGGTTACATTAACGCCCATGGAACATCAACACCAGCAGGCGATAAGGCTGAAACGCAAGCCGTTAAATCCGTGTTTAAAGAAAATGCAAATCAAGTGATGGTCAGTTCGACTAAATCAATGATAGGTCATCTTCTTGGTGCAGCTGGAGCGGTTGAATCGATTTTTTCAGTATTAGCATTACGAGATCAAGTGATACCACCGACGATTAATCTTGACAATCCAGATGAAGGTTGTGATTTAGATTATGTTCCACACACAGCGAGACAAGTGAAAAATTTACAATATACACTTTGTAATTCATTTGGATTTGGCGGAACCAACGGTTCGGTTTTATTCAAAAAAATATAATTTATTTCCGTTGCAGCTACGCAACGGAATTTTTATTTCATCATTAAAAGTCACCTCACCCTATCAACAAATTCAAACGATTTAATAAAGATTTAATTAAGTAAGCCGTTAAATTAGTTTAACTTAATTAACCCTATACTTAATTATTACTATGAAAAAATAGCAAGATAAATTAATCCAGAAACAGCATTTGCAGCAATTAAAGTGGCTAATGCTGAGGGGATCCGCCGTAAATGATTTTTTATTAAGTTATATTTTAACGCAGCCTTACGACAATATTTTCATGCTGAGTTAATTGTCAAATTTTATAAAAAAATGAGCTTATCTTTCACTTATGTTATAATTCTCTTTTTTATTTTGCTGCGATCATTAAAATAATGTCCGATCCTAAATTTATCCACCTTCATTTGCACAGTGATTTTTCCATGATTGATGGTATGGCAAAAGTCAGCTCACTTGTGAAAGAAGCTGCGCAGAAAAAAATGCCCGCATTTGCGCTAACCGATTTTACTAATTTTTGTGGATTAGTTAAATTTTATAGTTTAGCGCTGTCTAATGGTATCAAGCCGATTATTGGTGCTGATTTATTGGTGAAAAGCTCTTATTTTCCGGATGATCTTTATTCATTAACATTACTTGCAAGCAATAATAAAGGTTACCAAAATTTAACGTTATTAATTTCTAAAGCTTATCAAAGAGGCTATATCGGTGACTTTCCCGTTGTAGATCAAGAATGGTTAACTGAACACGCAGAAGGTTTGATCGTTTTAGCAGGGACAAATAGTGACATTGGCTTGGGCATTGCCCGTAGCAATCAAAAGATGGTTGATTATGCCCTTGAATTTTATTTACATACCTTTAGTGAAAATATTTATTTTGAATTAGTAAGAACAAACCGAAGTAATGAAGCCTCGTTTATTCATTCAGCAATAAAACTGGCTGAGCAATATGAAATTCCTATGGTTGCAACTAATGATGTTCGTTTTTTACATGCTAGTGATTTTGAAGCACATGAAATACGTGTTGCGATCCATGATGGCAATACGCTTGATGATCCAAACAGACCTAAAAACTATTCTGCAGAGCAGTATTTAAGAACAGAGCAGGAAATGTGTGAACTATTTTCTGATATTCCAGAAGCATTAGAAAACAGTGTTGAAATTGCTAAGCGTTGTAATGTCACTATTCAACTCGGCAAGTATTTTTTACCGCAATTCCCAACAGGCGATAAATCAACAGAAGAATTTTTAATTGATAAATCAAAAGCAGGGCTTGAAGAGCGTTTATCTTTACTTTTTCCTGATACAGAAATTAGAAACCAAAAACGACCTGCATATGATGCTCGCCTAGCAATTGAATTGGAAGTCATTAATCAAATGGGGTTCCCTGGTTATTTTTTAATTGTTATGGAATTTATCCAATGGTCAAAAGATAATGATATTCCAGTGGGGCCAGGAAGAGGTTCAGGTGCCGGTTCATTAGTCGCTTACGCACTTAAAATTACTGATTTAGATCCATTGGCTTTCGATCTTCTTTTTGAGCGATTTTTAAATCCTGAACGGGTATCTATGCCTGATTTTGATGTTGATTTTTGCATGGAAAAACGAGATATGGTCATCGATCATGTTGCGGATATGTATGGGCGAGATGCGGTTTCACAAATTATCACCTTTGGAACGATGGCCGCTAAAGCGGTCATTCGCGATGTAGGCAGAGTGCTTGGTCATCCTTATGGATTTGTTGATCGGATCGCTAAATTAATTCCTTTAGATCCGGGTATGACATTAGCAAAAGCATTTGAAATCGAACCTCACCTTCAAGATCTTTATGATAATAATGAAGAAGTAAAATCATTAATTGATATTGCGCGCCAATTGGAAGGTGTTACACGAAATGCAGGCAAGCATGCTGGTGGCGTCGTTATTTCACCAACAAAAATTACCGATTTTTCGCCGATTTATTGTGATTCCGAAGGGCTTTACCCTGTTACTCAATTTGATAAAAATGATGTGGAATATGCAGGGTTAGTGAAATTCGACTTTTTAGGATTACGCACATTAACCATTATTGATTGGGCGATCAAAATGATCAATCAGCAACGAGCAAAAAAAGGTGAGACCAGTATTGATATCACTCGAATACCCCTCGATGATGTTAAATGTTTTGAATTATTATTGAAAGCGGAAACTACAGCCGTATTTCAGCTTGAATCAAAAGGCATGAAAGATCTGATTAGAAGACTGAAGCCGGATTGTTTTGAAGATATGATTGCATTGGTTGCATTATTTCGCCCAGGGCCGTTGCAATCAGGAATGGTTGATAATTTTATTGATCGTAAACATGGGCGGGAAGAAGTCTCTTATCCAGATATCAATCATCAACATGAATCGTTAAAACCAATATTAGAGCCAACGTATGGAATTATTTTATATCAAGAACAAGTTATGCAAATTGCTCAAACCTTATCAGGTTATTCATTAGGTAGTGCAGATTTGTTGCGCCGAGCCATGAGTAAGAAAAAACCAGAAGAGATGGCGGAGCAGCGTTCAATTTTCAAACAAGGAGCAGAAAAACAAGGTATAGATGGTGAGTTATCTATGCATATATTTGATTTGGTTGAAAAATTTGCTGGTTATGGCTTTAACAAATCACACTCAGCGGCTTATGCCCTTGTTTCTTATCAAACATTATGGTTAAAAACCCATTTTCCCGCTGAATTTATGGCGGCGGTAATGACAGCCGATATGGATAATACCGATAAAATTGTTGGTCTTGTTGATGAATGCTTAAGAATGGGATTAAAAGTTAATCCTCCTGATGTGAATAGTGGTTTATATCATTTTCATGTTAATGAAAAAGGTGAAATTGTTTATGGTATTGGTGCAATTAAAGGGGTAGGAGAAGGACCCATAGAAGCGATTGTTGAAGCCCGTCATCGAGGCGGTTATTTTAAAAATATTTTTGAGCTATGTACGCGCACTGATATGAAAAAGCTTAACCGTCGGGTACTTGAAAAATTGACGATGGCGGGAGCATTTGACAAGTTAGGTCCGCATCGAGCGGCTATTTTGCATAGTATCAACGATGCGATGCAAGCAGCCGATCAACATGCTAAAGCGCAAGACATTGGACAAGAAGATATGTTCGGCGTTTTAACCCAAGAGCCAGAACAAGTTGAACATGCTTATGGTCTTGTTCCAGCCTTGCCAGAACAAGTTATTCTTGATGGAGAAAGAGAAGCATTAGGTTTATATTTAACTGGGCATCCTGTATCGCAATATATTAAAGAATTAAATCGTTATTCAGGTGGTTTAAGAATTAGAGAGGCAACGCCAACAGGATGGGGGAAAATGTCAACCCTAGCTGGGATCATTGTTGAAAGTAAAATCAAATTGACCAAAAAAGGTAATCGTATTGGTATTTTTACCTTAGATGATCGCTCTGGACGAATTGATGCAATTTTGTTTGGTGATGCATTAGATAAATTTGAACATTTATTAGTTAAAGATAAAATTCTGATTGTGACAGGGCAAGTCAGTCACGATGATTTTAATGGTGGACTTAAATTATCGGCACGAGATATTGTTGATTTAAGTGCGGCGAGGGCGAAATATGTTAAAAATTTAACCATTTTACTAAAAGAAAATCAAATTAATCGCACGATTTTACAACGATTGCAAAAATTATTTGAACCTTATCGGCATGGCAGCGTTCCAGTTAGTTTGTACTATCAACGGGAAGACTCAATAGTGAAAATTCAATTGGGAACTACATGGCGCATTTTACCAGAAGATGCGTTGATTATTGATTTAAAAACATTATTAGGTAATGATTGTGTCGATTTTGAGTTCAATTAAAAATTTTAAGCAAATATTCTTTAAATATATATTACTTAAAAACCTATTACATAGTAGAATTGGCTAATTTAATTTTACCAACTACAGTATAAAATATTATTTTTTACAATGAGAATAAAAAGAGGCAAGAATGGTCGTTCTGAACAATTTTTTGGAATTTGAAAAACCGATCGCTGAGTTAGAAGCAAAAATTAATTCCTTAAAAAACTTAGATTCACAACAAGTTGAATTAAAAGTTAATTTGGATGAAGAAATTAAACAACTTAATAATAAAAGTAATGAGTTGACTAAAAAAATTTTTTCAAATTTATCACCGTGGGAAATATCTCAACTTGCACGGCACCCTAATCGCCCTTATACCAAGGATTATATTAAAGAAATTTTCACTGATTTTGATGAGCTAGCAGGCGATAGAGCTTATGCTGATGATAAAGCGATTGTTGGTGGTATTGCCCGTATTGATGGCAGACCTGTTATGGTGCTTGGGCATCAAAAAGGAAGAGAAACAAAAGAAAAAATTTATCGCAATTTTGGTATGCCAGCACCAGAGGGATATCGAAAAGCTTTACGCTTAATGCAATTAGCCGAACGATTCAAATTACCAATTATTACATTTATTGACACGCCAGGTGCTTATCCCGGTATTGGCGCAGAAGAACGAGGTCAGGCTGAAGCTATAGCGAGAAATTTACGTGAGATGTCTCGATTAAAAGTGCCAACGATTTGTACCGTTATTGGAGAAGGGGGATCTGGCGGCGCTTTAGCAATAGGTGTTTCAGATAAGGTTAATATGTTGCAGTATAGCACCTATTCGGTAATTTCACCTGAGGGGTGTGCCTCTATTTTATGGAAGAGTGCAGAAAAAGCATCTGTCGCCGCTGAAGCAATGAATATGACAGCTGATAAGCTATTAAAATTAAATTTGATTGATTCAATTATTCCGGAACCTCTTGGCAGTGCGCATCGCAATTATGCGGAAGTATCGGCATCACTTAAAAATCAGTTAATTAGTGATTTAGACGAATTAGAAGGAATGGAACTTTCAGCTTTATTAGAACGTCGATTTGAACGCTTAATGAATTATGGATATGTAAGATAGTTTTGCTTAATGGAGTAAAAATGAAAAAAACAACGGGTTTTTCTCGGATATTTAATGCATTTAAATATACAATTAATGGCTTAAAATCGGCAATTAAAAATGAAGTTGCATTTCGGCAAGAATTGATCTCGTTGATTATCGCTTGTGTTATTGTCATGGCTATTGATTTTTCTATTTATGAGCGAATTTTGTTACTTGGTTCGATAGCAATTGTCATGATTGTTGAACTGCTTAACAGTGCAATTGAATGCGTTGTTGATAGAATAGGAACAGAGTTTCATGAACTTTCAGGTCGAGCTAAAGACTATGGTTCTGCAGCCGTCTTTATATCCTGTTTATTGACAGGTATTCTTTGGATCTATATTTTTGCTTGTCATTTTTTTCCATAATCAATGTTTTAAGCAAAATATCAGCTAAATCAACATGTTTGGATGTGCGTGTCATTTTTGAATACCCGATCGTTATTATAATCTAAAAGTAAAACGGTATTTATCACCAGCATATAAAACATAACCGTTATTAACATGTCGGATTGTTTATTCTGAGACCAATTGTTTTATGATGAAATTGCCAGTATTGTCGGTATCCAATGTATTTTTAAGCCAAGGCATAATAGTTTGCATTTGACTTTTCAGTTTCCAAGGTGGATTAATAACAATCATTCCTGATGAGGTCATCCCTTTTTGATTATTATCAGGTCTTAAAGCTAATTCAAATTGGGCAATATTCTTGATACCTAATTGAATAATCTCATTAATCATTCGATCAGATTTTGTTCTTGATACGACAGGATACCAAATTAAATAGACACCCGTTGCAAAGCGTTTATATGCCGCCATTAAACCTTGAGGAACGGCGTTGTAATCATTTTTGATTTCATAGGATGGATCGATTAACACAATACCTCGACGAGACTCGGGTGGTAGTTTTGATTTAAGCTGAGAAAACCCATCTTCTTTTAGCACATTGGCGCGTTTGTCTCTGCTAAATTCTTGCTTTAACAACGCATAATCAGAGGAGTGTAATTCAGTTAAGTTTAATTTGTCTTGCTCTCTAAGTAGTTGTTTGGCAATTAATGGAGACCCCGGGTAATATTTTAATGTATCAAAAGGATTGTAACGCTTTAATACGGAAAGATAAGTGGTAAGGGCATCAGGGATATTATCTTTTTGCCAAATTAAATTGATTCCAGATAAATATTCTCCTGTTTTTTCCGCATGCTCACCTTGTAATAGATAGCGACCCGCACCTGAATGGGTATCGAGATATAAAAAAGGCTTATTTTTTTCTTTTAATGCATTAATGCACAAAGTTAATATAATGTGTTTTAAAACATCGGCATGATTACCCGCGTGATAGCTATGGCGATAACTTAACATAAAATGACCTTTTATTTGCACTCGTATGACAAAGGATAAAATTAATAAAAAATTTTAATGGGTTTCTAATTGCGCCTTAAACTGAAGCGTCACACCGCATTTACGGCATAAATATTGCTTTTGCGCAGATTGTATTTTGTTGTGGCGAATCTTGCTAAGGTGGTGTTCTTGGCACTGACAGGCGTAAACAAAACTAGGTTTTGCAACAATAAAATTATGCGTTGTTTTCGGATTTTTGCCAAAAACGGTAGACATGACATATTGCCACTCTTTTCCATGAGGTTTAACTCGCCCAAATTCTTTAAATGTAACAAGATGGGCAAGTTCATGTGGAACCACTTCATCAATAAATATTGATTCATTTTCACACAAAAGCTGACTATTAAGCTGAATTTCCCAGCGAGTTAAATATGCACTACCTGCAATGCTTCCTTTTTGTTTATATACAATATTAGGTGTGCAATACTCGCGTTTAAAAAAAAGGTTGGCTTGTAACAAGTTTTCTCTTATACATGCCATCACCTGATTTTGTAAATAAATAGGCACGCGTTTATAAATTGGCTGAATCACGTAATAAAGCGGCTTTATCTGTTTTTTCCCAAGGAAATCCATCCCGACCAAAATGGCCATAAGCGGCTGTCTTTTGGTAAATAGGTTGAATTAAATCTAGCATATTAATCAAACCGTAAGGTCTTAAATCAAAAAATTCTTTTACTAAAGATACAATTTTCTTATGGGCAATTTTTTCAGTGCCAAAAGTATTGATAAAAATTGATGTAGGGTTTGCAATACCAATTGCATAAGATATTTGCAATTCACATTTATCCGCAAGTCCCGCTGCAACAATATTTTTAGCAACATATCTCGCGGCATAGGCAGCCGATCTATCGACTTTTGAAGGATCCTTACCTGAAAAAGCACCGCCACCATGATGAGCAGAACCACCATAAGTGTCAACAATAATCTTTCGCCCAGTTAATCCACAATCCCCCATAGGCCCTCCAATAACAAATCGACCGGTTGGATTGATAAAATATTTGGTACGAGAACTTAACCATTTTTTCGGTAAAATCGGTTTAATGATTTCTTCCATAACCGCTTCTTGCAGTGTATGTTGTTCAACATTTTCAGCATGTTGGGTTGATAATACGATGGTATCAACGCCAATGATCTTATTTTGATCATAAACTAGTGTGATTTGACTTTTTGCGTCAGGCCTTAGCCATGGTAATGTTCCGTTTTTTCTTACTTCGGCTTGTTTTTGCATTAAATGATGTGCATAACTAATCGCAGCAGGCATAAAATTTGGCATTTCATTAGTGGCATAGCCAAACATAATCCCTTGATCTCCAGCCCCTTGTTCTAATGGGTCTTGTCGATCAACACCTTGGTTAATATCAGGAGACTGTTTGCCAATTGCATTTAAAACAGCGCAAGAGTGAGCATCAAATCCCATTTCAGAACTTGTATAGCCAATATCAAAAATTGTTTTTCTTGTTAATTCTTCAATATCAACCCATGCTGAAGTGGTTATCTCTCCGCCAACGAGAGCCATTCCTGTTTTTACGTAAGTTTCACAGGCCACTCTTGCTTTAGGGTCTTGAATTAAAATGGCATCGAGTATTGCATCTGATATTTGATCTGCAATTTTATCTGGATGCCCTTCTGAAACTGATTCGGACGTAAATAAAAATTCTGACATAACATACCTTTTATCAATTTTTATATGAAATAAAAATTGTGCTAAATTATACTTTTAACCATCTAGACGTCTATTTTAATATTTAAAACCAAAAATAGCTAGTATTAGTTAAAGCAAAAAGTCGTAGATTCAACACCCAAGTGCAACACTTTTGGTGTGTAGAAAAAAATTAGGGGTATTATTGTCACTTCTATTTT